>JAOVVA010011795.1:0-17016 GCA_028565275.1 Leiocassis micropogon
TGTATTTTTTTGGACAATAATCCCATTCAAAATTCTCACCTCACAAATCCCCAATTAGTTTTGATAAATGCAAGATTTAATTTATATACGTATATATATAGTCTTTTTATGGGCCAAAAGACTGCAAATATCTTTAGGCTAACCTTTTTTATAGAATGATATAGAAACTATCCAAAAAAATAAGGATGGATAACCCTAAACCATTTAAATCCGGTTCCTCTAAAGGTTTCTTCCACAATTGTTCGTTAGTTAGTTAGTGTGTCAGCGATGAATGAGACACTCCCATTGCTCGGAGGTAAGATGGGATGTACCCCCTAACCTTGTAGAACCGGATGAACATTTAACTTTAAACTTTAAAGACATGCTGATACCCAGGCAGCAGCAGCACAGACTTCTAGGACTGGCATGGCTTTAAATAATAGCCAAGTGAAGACACAGGGTTGGATATGGTAGTAGGAGCCGGGCATTAAGCCCATTTGTATGCCTTGGTGGTAATGTCCATCACCTGTTGGGCAAGTTTCTGCTTAGATAAGACAGCTCTTCTGTGACAGGATCAGCTGGCTGCCATCCAAACTAAATAATCCAGTCTAATGAGCACAGCAAGGAAGACATAAGAGTCATCTAGGCACCAGTGCATGTAAGGCAAGCTTATCACCAAAGCATGCAGTTCTCTGATTCTCCGACTCCTTCAGTGATTGCTATCAAAATGACAGTTTTCAAAGACACCCACTGCAGTTTGGTATCTCGCTAAGGTTCTTAAGCAGGGACCTAAACAAAACGAATATCCCGTTGGAGAAATGTGATGGAAAAAGAAGCTTCTTCTGTTGCAGAAAAGGTCATTATGAGTTTGTGGTGTGATGGTAAGGCATCATATACATGTGTATATGCATGTGCCTAGGGGTCTTGTCTTAAGGAGAACTTTCTGATGAAATCTGTAATGAGATGAGAGGAGACTATCTTCAATGTACAAAGAAAGAACAAGAACAGGAATGATAGCTCTATGCCAGTAGTATTTATTACAAACACTGTAACAAGTGCTACTGTGTGTGTGTGTTTGATATTTGGTCTTACCACCGGTGTGCACGAGCACATACAGATCTAGGTCATCTATAAATGGGTTAATATACAGTTCTGTAAGGAGGAAAAGAAAAACACATGCTAGCCAGATCACAGTTCACTCGTGAATTAAGTAAAATATTAATAATGCACACTCCTTAGGCTCCATTCTCATGCAGTTCAATTTACAGCACGATCCGTTTTTATTCCGGCTTTTATTTCTTGCTAATCAAACCCTGGATGTCTCCGTAAACCAGAGCTCACTAACATGATTTATTACCCCTGTCTGTAACATGTATTCATTTTCATTGTGGCTGCCATACTGAGCATCTGTGCCAGAAAAAAAAGTACACATGCATACAAGGGGGAAAATGATTTAATGGGATTTTATTAATATAAAATCAACAGTTGAACAAAAACATTTCATAGGAGTGAAATTCATGCATGCACATGAGTGAAATTAAACAATAAATCTCTTGCAGTTTGTGTGTTTATTGATGCTTTTGTATTCGCATAAGCCTATAAGGGAAAGAGTGAAAAAATAGAGGCAGAGTTGTGTATACTATGTATGTGTGGGAGAGAGAAAGAATGGCTGACACAGGTGTAATAAGGGCATAAGGAAATAAAGTATACATGCAAAGATATCATTACAGAGTGTGTGTGTATGCTCCCATGGGTGTATATTATACAGGCTTGTGTGCACATATACACTGTGTGTAGGAGGTTGGTTATTCATATTTACAAGGTCATGCTCTCAATATGTAAGGCACAGTATACACACACACACTGATCAGCCATGACCTTAAAACCGTTCGACTAATATTCTGTGGGTCCTTTTAACGACCACATCCAACAATAAATACACTTTCATTTATGGCTCTGATGTTCCTTTTGATAAGTTTAAATCCTTTCATTATCGAGAAGTCATACTGTATGACTGATGAACTTTTTAACATTGTCCAGTGTTGATGCTCAGGTTGCTCCAGGGGTCACCACATTGGGTTGTTTGATCTAGCATGGGGTTTACATTATGTGACATTTCTTGTCACAGCCCTACCATTTGTATGGGGTGTAGGGTTATGGGTCTTGCCCGAGGACAAGACCAACCCAGCGGCAACCCGACAGCATTGGGGCTCGAACCCCTGACCCTCTGATCAGCAACCGAGAGTCTCAAGTGCCAGAGCAACCACAGTCCCGCTCAAGTGCTTACTATTATTTATTTATTTATTTGTCATGAACTTTGGCCCTTTCCACTCTGATACCCATTATACATTCTTAGGCTGAGTTACAGCAGAGACTTTGCTCAGCTAGTTAACAGTCCATGAGGTGACAAGTGCGATTGCTTTAATATGAGTATTAGCATGGAGGTCAAAGCTTTGGTAGCTGATGGATTTGAGAATGAGGGTGTACAGATAATGAGGTGGAAGAGATGGACAGATTTAATGACAAAAACGCAGCTGCATTGGTGTCTTTAAGGTTGAGATGAAGCAAGGGATAAATTCTACCGCAGCTCAATACAGGATTGATCTTAGACATTACTAAGAAGCATGTTAATCACAGAGATTTAAATGCAAATCATTCAGGGTGGTTTGTAAGAACAATTTTTGCTTAGCTCTCTGATTTACAGCCCATTTTCATCCACGGTATCCACTGGTCCTGGACCTTGTTGTGTAAACCTTTAAAATGGTTGCACATGAAAATCTCAGCTTAACAGCCATTTAGGCAATACTGGAAATGACCTTGCTCCAACACCAGCTGTTTTGCTGTGTTCAATGTCAGCTAAGTTCAGTCATTGCTACACTTCAGTGCTCCATTAAACAAACTACATGCAAATAAGTCCCCTTTAATGTTCAACCTGCAATAATGGAAGAAAACTTTGGACTTACCTTATGCTGTCATATATATGACCACTTATGAAAAGTGTGGAAATTGATTATGAAGGACAATTAACCTTGGAGGAGAGCAGCAGAAATTGGTGGTGCTTTATGTGAATGTAGAAACACTATATGACCATAAGTATATTAACTGACCAACAAATTAATTGGTCATATTCTTGCTGAATATTTTAACTCAAATTCTTCGGTCCCACGTTGCTGTTATAATAAGCTCCACTCTTCTTTCAAGGCTTTTCCACTAGATGGGGGATTTGTGTTCATTCAGCTACTGTACAGTGTAAGAGCAATAGTGGGCTCAGGTGCTGATGTTGGGTGAGGAGGTCGAAGGTGCAGATGGTGTTCCAGTTCAACCTAGAAATGATGATTCAGTTGGGTTGAGTTGAGTCAGGGCTTTGTGAGTACTTCCACTAAAAACATAAAACAAAACGTGTTTTCTGGAGCTAGCATTGTGTATAGAGCATTATCAGCCAGCATTATCAATTTTATTTTATTTTGAGAGGACTTTTAACAATGCACATTGTCACAAGACATCTTTAAGGACACTGGTGGCTCAGTAGTAGGTGTTTCGCCTGCCATGCGAAAGGCCCGGGGTTTGATACCAAGCCAACGCCCAAATCCCAGCGATTGGATGACGTTCCAGTCCCAAAGGCATCCAATGTAAAACCTGTACCAGGCTTGTATGTGTGGATTTTAAACATAAAAATGTCAAAAGGCAACAGTGGTAAGACTGTGACATCATGAGGAAGGCTCCTTGAAAGGAATCAGACATGGCACAAAACCTTTTTAAATCTAAATAATTGCCTCTTTTTTCACATAGAGTAAAAATGATGCAATCACTCAATCGTGAGGAATAAAATATGGAATTTTTAGTAAGTTGCATTTCTTAAACAAATTCTGGCAAATGTCTAAGTTTGCTAAACTGTCTGCCGTATAATGAGAGAACTTATGATTTTACAAGCTCTTGGTCTCAGATAATTGAACGGAAACATGGCTCCAACAAAATACTTGTCAATTAAAACAACGGGAAGGATTATACAACTCTTTCGAGAAGAAAATCCACCACAGACTATGCCAAAAGTCATTCTGTTTGAAAATTTATGGTGAAAAGATAAAAAAATCAGTCTATGACGAGGCTCGCCCCTGCATAAGTGATCTATTAACTGCTATTCAGGAAAAGTAGGAATGAGCTTGATGTAGAATATTGGTTTTCATTAGTGCATTCATGCCTCATAGACTTCATGCCATGATAAAAGCCAGACGAAAGCAATTTTTTGGGTCATGTTTGTGACTTATTTGTTTTGGTGTGTCAATTTCTTTTGAATCTAATGAGCTTGCTATATTTTGAACCAACTGGAGCTTGTTTATGCATCTAATGGTGCTCAAGGGTCAAGACAAATGAGCAAAAAAATCTTGACCTGAGGCCAGAAGTAAGGAATTTCTCACTTTAACCAGCACTGTCTCTCTAATGTGATAATGTTTAAACCCTGACTCATACATTTAATTAACATTCCTACAGTTTTTATCAGATGTCTGCACACAGTCATGAACATAAATGGCAGTATTATGCTTTCAATTTTTTGAACTTGGACTACTCTTGGGGCCAAATAAATGTACATCCTTAATTGATGAAAATCTCAAGAATTTGAAGAACCAAGTTTAATTTATCTTTGGTTTTCTAATATTCAATTTAAACAACTTTACATAAGTAGAAGTTTCCAGAGGGTGTAACTGTTTTGCACAGGTCTAGAAGTCACCCTCATCTGAGAGGAAATTGCCAGGAATTGCCAGGGAATCACCAAGGCCCAGGTCTGCCATGAAATGGAAGCTGCTGAAACACCAGTGTCTTAATGAATCAATACTTTAAGCTTAACTAAAATTTGCAGCTGGCCACGTGGACGAAGAAAAAGCATTCTAGAGGAACAATTTATGAAGAGTTATGTTTGGAGGAGTAAAAGTAAGACATAAGACAAACCTGTACCAACTGGTAACTGTTGGTAATACAGTATGCTTAGAAGTCAGGTCCTCTTTTTATGATCACATCAAACAATACACTTTTTTGAAGGATGGCTTTGATGTTCCCTTATTATTGCGAATTCATATGAATGATGATCTTTTTAACATGGTCCAGTTTTGATGCTCAGGTGCCTTTTATTTTTCTTGGGCTTTATCTGTTCCCTTCATCTTAAGGGTCACCACATTGGACCGTTTTATCTGGCATGGGGTTTGTACTAGATACCCTTCTTGTCACAGCCCTTCAATTCTCTAATCTGGCTTGGGACTGGCACTGCATGTAGTGGCTGAGTTGTATGGGGTGTAGGGTTAATGTTAGATGGCTGTCATGGGGCTAATGGTCATGTTGGATGGCTGTCAACAGCTCCAAACAAATAGGGATTTGTGAATGAGAATTGGACAGAATACAGTGCATACTATAAGCTGTTAAATGTTCCTTGCCAGGAAACCAGTTTTGCCAAAACTCATTAAAAGTCATCAAATATCCAAACAAAATTTCTCCAGAAGCCGGATGATGGCAAATAAAAGTGTCTACTAAAGCTAAAACTTACTAAGGAAGATTCTACCAAAAATCAGGTGTGCTGTATGTATATTTTTAATATAACAGTTCTATATACAAGTTATGTTCTTAATGTCATGTGGTGTACTGTACATGTACTGTAGTGATGTGAATGTCTTTTTTTCCTCTGCTTTTCTCGGACTTTGCAAAAAAGCAAAGAGTGATCATTACCATAAGAAAAATAATTAATTGTTAATTGTTACATTTTGTTAGCTGGCCGTTGTGATGGATTGTTTATTGCTGATGTTAACTATGGTATCTTAATAGGATAATGAGACTCAGCCATCTGTCTGGCTGTTAAATGTTTTGGCTCCACTAGCTAATGGTCATGTTAGATGGCTGTCAACAACTCCACACAAATAGGGATTTGTGAACATGAATTGGACAGAACACAGTGCATACTACAAGCTATTAAATGTTCCTTGGGGAAACAGTTTACGGCCCTTACATAATGTAGAGTTGATTCAACATACATATTTTTTAATCGATTTATTTATGATATTCTGATGACTTTAGTGGTTGAGCATCTTCCAGAGAGGGAAACCATAAAGATTAAGTGGACATAAGTATCAATAAATGCTTGGTGAATGGCCATCCCATGCCACCATATAGTATAATGATTAATTATAAAATGTTTTATGCATTGTATGTATTGTAATACATTGTACAGTATATACTAAACTATACTAGATTAATGTATTAACAAATATGGTATTTATTCAACTAGGACACATACTGTATATTTATAGTTTAGGACAGTATAGGACATTTCAAACAGTTCAACTAACAACCATCAGCATTTCTTTAGAAGCCATGGGGAAGTCAGAAATCAGTCACACCCTTAAAAACACTTTGATCAGCATTTAAAAAAGATGCAAGTGATAAGTGAAAAGTACTAAGGAGTCTGTACATGGTGGATGAAATCACTAAATATATACAGTACACCAATCCGCCATTACATTACAATGTAAAATATTATACCCAGTATTGTGTTGGTCCCCCTTGTGCCACCTGGGACGCTCTGGCTCCTTGGGGCATGACTCCATAAGACCTCTGGGAGAGTCATATAGAGTCTGGCAGTGGCAGATTCCTTGGGTGCTGTCAGTTGTGGAGTTTCTGATATTTTTGTGCTGCGCTGGCTTTTCTGTGAGATCAGACCTGAGGGGCTGTCCTTTAATCTCTGCGGACATGGGTAAGCCTTTGCTGTCATACCAGTTCACTGGTACAGTATATACAGTACATGATAATTAGTGTTAATGTGTTTTGTGGTGTCATGGCTGAGTATGCATGTCAGTATATACAAGAGAGCATTTATGGGACGGGACTTTGTTCACCTCATCATCGCGGGGGATTAGGGTCCATGAACTGATCCATCATGGATTGGAAAGGGTCCTGATATGGAGCAGGCAGATGTTTGCTTCTACTGTATATATGTATATTATACCTGTATGTATCTGACCATCTATCAGTTTTGTATCAGATTTGGTTAGTACTACATCAGGTAGAGATTAGCAAATGCTTTTTATGGCCTACCATTTACAGCAATAAATAGTGGATTTGTCTGTTGAAGACTTGTTGAAGTTAGTAGGCTTCCACTTCCTGTTCCTTTTAAAACTCTAAACAAGTGAGGCCAACCTCTCTTAATGATAAAAATGATATCTAGACACTTTTTAGCAAAGAGATTGAGAAAGTCAGAAAAATCACCTCAAGTCTCAGTGGTTGGCCCCAGTTCTTGCTTTGTAGGTGATCAATCCAATGTTGGCAGCTACAAGCAGCCAGTGAAGGGAGCACAACAGTCAGAGAGAAAAGACTCAAGACAAATTGGGATTGTTTGGATCATTTATAGTTCCTGTGGCTGTTCTGAACGCTTTGATTCCAAGGCTAGTGAGGAGGGTATGGTTAACTGTGTCAGTCTGCAGAATGGTCCAGATGGATCAGGCCTAATGACAGTTTAGGTCTTATAAATGAACAGGCACCACGTAGATAGCTTTGACGGCAGTTTTGTATATAACTATGTTGCCAAGTCATGCATATCTGATTAAGGGAAAGCCATCATAATAAATGTACAGATTATGGAGTACTGTGGATTGGATGCACAGTGTATGGTTGGGAACACTCTAATGGATGCAACATGGTAATGGAGGCAATTTATGAAAGATTGTTACATGGGTAAAGCAACATGGGATGGGTTAAGAAAATTGGTGCACACTAGCCAGCTGATATTAGCTTCTTAATAAGACAGCTGTATTTAATGGCTTTGGATCTCGTCTTCATACATTCACTTATTCATTCAATCATGGTGAGGGTCACAGTGGATCCAAAGGGTTATCTCAGCAACACGAGGTTGGATTGAGGCGGATCCAAATTTCTCTTAGTTTAGCAAAGATAATCGCTCTGAATCTTCCAATGTCAATGAAAAATCAGCAAACCAGAGTTACTGGTGGAAAAAAAAGAAATATCCTGAGATGTCAAGGAAGAAGTATTGAGAGGTAGCAGAGAAAAGGGAAGATGTATTAAGAAGGAATAATACTTATTTCAGTGAGGTCAGGGTTAGAGCCAATAAAATGTGAGATATCAAACAGTGCTTATGTTAAGAAGGACTAAATTTAAATAAAACACATTAGTCATTAGGGTTCTTTGCCCACTGGGGGAAAAACTTTATTTTCTACTGTAAATCTATAGCAAATATTAGTATTAATTAAAGGGTGTGTCTGCCTTATGAGTGGGTCTAATCTAGACATCCACAGTGTCTCAGAAGGCCCTGTGTGTGTTCAATGAATAATGTGGTTAAAAGTAATTAAGGCTTGGTTTACTGAAATGCAAGAGAAGATAAAGACATTTGTGTTGAAGAGGATCATGTACATAAATACTATTCATAATAATTACTTGTTTATCTGAAACTACATCAAAATTTTATTGGCATAGGTTAAAAGAATACATGAAAGTACATTCAAAATACCCCCAGAAAAAGTCAGTCTTCGATTTACAGTATAAGGATCCATTTTGTACTCGTGCCAAAACACTTTGCCCCTGGGACTCCTACTGTAGCTCATGCAATCTTGGTCTGACTGGAAAATGATACATGGCATTTTTCAAGGGCTTGAAAAATCATGTAGAGAAAAATTTATTCACCCCTTCAAAAATCACCTAAAATTAGTGCAAAAGTCATTCTATAGACTATAATGTGGTTTGCAAAGTGGACATACAATTAAAAAACTTCTCTAGCATACACGGTTCCCCTGATGTAAGTAAAATGAACATGGACATGCCATTAAAGTTCCTTATATTCTCTGTGCCCGTGAGATTCATATGCAGGGGAGATGGATGCCTATACTGAGTTGCCCAAGCCATGCCCTCCTGACACAAACACATACACATGTCTTTGTAAATATATGGGCTAGAAACAAGCATTTTGCTCAGAAAAAAATGATTTGCCATTGTGCCTCTACTTCATAATTTCTCCAGGAGTTGTCTAGTACAATATATATTAATACAATTAAAGTGGTAAGTTTGTTTTTAAACATTTTTATCATCTATTATCTATCTATCCATCCATCCATCCATCCATATATTTATAGGAACTAGGCATTGTTCACAGCGCACAGTTCTGACTTCTTGCTCAGACTGTATTTGCCACACATCAGGATTTAATACAAGCACCACACCTGTCCCCCAAAACACCTTGCATATACACATTAAATTAGCCTGAGTCACATGCATCATGAACAACAATAAACGTCATATTTGTAAGCCCGTTCATTAGAGTAGAAGCAAATAACCAGGGCAAGAAGGTGAGAAAAGGCCAGATGGTTAGCTTTTGTGGTTCCTAAGTTATTGCTGACGCTGCTGTGTTGAAGCATGGGTGGGTACGGGAGCAGAGCCAGCAATGGTGAGACTGCAGTACTGAGAGCATCTCTACAGGAAAACAAGTCAGTTTATAACCAGAATGTGTGCAAGTTATTTAACATTGAGCATCCATGTCCTTATAGTCTTGTGCCTCATTGCACTTTGAAATAAGGTTGTTTATTTTGGAATCATAGCCATGTTTGTTCATGGGTGCATTTTGCAAGTTTTCTATAAATTGTTTTGAAGAAATCCTCATAAAAATAAATAAATAAATCAATGGATAATTTCGCCAATTTGCAGATGACACGCATCTGTCTGTGGAACCTGAACACACATTCTCGTCCAACCATTTGTACATTACAGCAACTCGCCAGGAGGTTACAGCCACATCCCTGTACAGTCCTGTCCTCGCTTAATAACAGCAGTTTCATTGTTTCAGATGGGAGGCAGGAAGTCCAAGCATACTGTGAAAATGTTCTAGCTTCATGGTATGCTAGCACTAGTGAAACACTGGTACGTTAGTGTAGGAGGGCATTATAAAAACAAAAATCAATGTTACTCTCATAACAGTGCACATTATTGTTCACAAGCAAAAGTCCCGGTTTGACTTGAACGCCCCTTGTATAATACAAAAAGAAGAAAATGGAAAATGTTTGTCTCCAACTTTGTGATTGGATTAAGATTACCATTTTTTTTTTCAACAAATTCCACTTTCTTCATTATGATTGACTGTGTGAAATGGCGAGCCAATCAGTTCCCCTTCCCTTCATACATAAAAAAATAAAAGGACTATGACTAAATAAGCACAACACAACAATTACATGCCACAATGAAAACATTTATTAAAAAACAAATCTGAAATACATAAAACCAATCATCATGTAGTAGTCAAAGCATTCTTTATTTTCATAGTCTTGACTCGTCACAGTGCTCGGTTTATCATTATAATAAAAAAAGGACAGAAAAAGAAATAGTAGATTAATAATACTCATGTTTTAAAAACAGGAAGTGTTAGCTAGAAATATTCTGAATATTTGGCTCAGACCTGACACTTTACTCAGGTTTTGAATAGGACCAGGTGCTTGGTAAGAGTGCTGCTTTACATCAAAACACAAAATAAAAGGAAATAAAGTATGATATACTGTATATATGACTACTGTAGCATCGAATTCGATCCTAGGGAGGAAAAAAAATAATTGAATCATTATGCTAGACTCGAGCTTGGCCTTATGCACAGCTGCTACCTTTGCTTAGGTGGATTTGATGAGGTTATCACTATGGGAGTAATACATTGCAGTGTACAGGGAAAACTGATGCTTTAAAGTTGTGCCTCAGCTGCTGGCCGGGGGACCTTGACTACTCGCTGACTCCCTGATTTCAGGCTATAAAGCAAGACGTGCAAAACATCACGCCGCAACTCACAGATCATATATACTGTACGTGAACTGTATACACACACACACACACACACACACACACACACACACACACACACACACAGGTGCTTCTCAATAAATTAGAATATCATCGAAAAGTTGATTTATTTCAATAATTCAATTCAAAAAGTGAAACTCATTTATTATATAGATTCATTACACACAGACTGATATTTTTCAAGTGTTTATTTCTTTTAATTTTGATGATTATGACTGACAGCTGAAGAAAACCAAAACCAATTTAAAAAATAATAATAAAAACACATAAATGTTGGCCTACTAAAAAGTATGAACATGTACAGCACTCAACACTTTGTGTTGCATGAATTACTGCAGCAATGCGACAAACCGTACTGGACTGTAGCTCAGGGAGCCAAAGTCCTCTTTTCAGATCAAAGTACATTTTTCACTTCATTTGAAAATCAAGGTCCCAGAGTCTGGAGGGAGAGAGGAGAGGCACAGAATCGGAGCTGCTCGAAGTCCAGTGTAAAGTTTGCACAGTCAGTGGTGGTTTGAGGAGTGATGTCATCTGCTGGTGTTGGTCCACTGTGCTTTTTCAGGTCCAAGGTCAGCACAGCAGTCCAATAGGACGTTTTAGAGCACTTCATGCTTCCCTCTGCTGACCAGCTTTATGGAGATGCTGATTTCATTTTCCAGCAGGACTTGGCACCTGCTCACACTGCCAAAAGTAATAATACCAGGAGTAAAAACCATGGTATCCCTGTGCTTGATGGACCAGCAAACTTTCCCGACCTAAATCCCATAGAGAATGCAGAGGAGCTGACCCAACAATGCAGAGGAGCTGAAGGCTGCTACCAGAGCAACCTGGGCTTCCATAACACCGCAGCAGTGCCACAGACTGATTGTCGAGTTATTTTTAATTAGTTAATTTGCACATCAGCTTCTGCTTCAAACTCGAAAAAAGCCATTAGCCAACTACAGGGGACATGAGGAGCAACTCTGGAATCACTTTTAATTCTTGTGTCTGACAGCTTTGCAGGTGACACAACAATTGGTCAAAGTAGATTCACCTAAGTGGTCGATAACCTTAAATGAAAAACCAGAAAAAGAATACATCACTATTTCTGATAAATAAGTTAAATCACTATTTCTACCCAACAAAACTATTTAACTAAGCTTTAAACATACTATTACATTAACCCTTTAGGAAACATGTAATACAGAACATTACATTTTTGTGAAAACCTGCAAACACTTAAACAATCATAGCATAACGTAAGTTACTGCTTTTCTCTTGTAATGATCACTAAGCAGATTCAAGTGATCAGTCTTTTGTATAAGTAAAGAGCGCTATTATCATACCATCATCCCTGTCTAACATGTTACTGACTGCAGTCTCTTACAAGCAGGATTATATACACAGACCCTATACTGTTACATCATAGTTACATCATAGTAGAGACTGTGAGGTGGCGATTCTCTGTCACAGATGCTGCTTGTGTGTTAAGTCTGTACCTTCGCTCCATTAGTGACTGTGAGGTGATGCATACTATGATGTCATACTCTGATCGTGTCACAGTTGTTCCTTGTCGAATGACTTCAGCTCCATCATTTCACATATCTTAGCTTTACACTGGTTGCCTCAATGCCACGCCGCATTGCTGAAGGAATTCATGCAAAGGGAGCCCCGACCAAGTATTGAGTCCGGTACAGGTTTATACTTCTTAGTAGTTTGGTCATGAGTAATATTCTAATTTTCTGAGATACTTTGGGTTTTCACTAGCTGTAAGCCATAATCATTAAAATTAATAAACTCTTATATATACTGTGTGTAATGAATCAATATAATACATGAGTTTATGTATAGCATGTATTCTCAATAAATATATACTGTACCCATGAATACACTTAAATAACATTTTGTACTCTAATTTTGTGTCAGTATTAATGAAAGCCAGTTTAAACATATTCAGAAAGAGGTGACTCTCCAAGTCAAAGAAGAAAAAAATCCATAAAAAAATAAATAAATAGATCACACACAACAGACTGTGCTGCTAAATGAAGATAATACATTCCAGGTTAGTATAATAGAGCATCATTTTTCATATAACATTTCTCATATTATGTCTCTTATACCACGAATCCTATTTTTTATATATTTTTTTAAATTAATGATGTATCTGTTTTTAGTGGTATAGTTACATTTAATGTTATGTAACATCTGGAAGATAAATTACTTCCATTGTTAAAATTATAGCACTGAGAAACTCTGTGCTATAAAATGCAGCTTCCTGTGGTAAGAAATCAGAAGTCAGCTTTCTCTTGATGGGAACGTTCTTGAATCATGTAATACAGTGACATATATGAATTTGATATATGTGCAATCCAGTCTATATACAGTACTATGCCAAAGTCTTGAGCCAACCCAGAACTGTGGCCTCCAGGGTCAAGGGTTTGATTCCTGCTTTGTGTCGGTGTGCATGTTCTCCCTGAGCGTAGTGTGTTCCTTCCAGGTTTTTTAAGGTAAATTGGTGTTTCCAAATTGCCATATGGACTCCAAGCTGAGTAAGAGAGTGAGTAAAAAATCATATTAAAGAAATTGGAACAAATGTTTTACTAAGACAGGCTGCAACGTGTATGCAATGACCTCAGCAGCGACCTCATTTCCCCTCTTGTCTGTTCCAACCACTCAGCATTCAACATCAGCAGTATACTAATCACTGTCCTGATTATCTATCATCATCTGCACCTGCTTTTCACTGGTTCATGCCTTAAGTTAGATGTTTGTTTCATGATTGAATGATTCATAGATCACTCTCAGACTACATATAAAATACAAGAAAATCCATATATTACATGTAAGTATAGGGAAACTCTGACATGCTGGACTTCTTTCATAAATGTTACAGAAACATCTCCTTAAATAAATCATTATATTATTTGTAACAAGAGCTTGGACCCGATACACAAGTATCACACACATTTCATGCACTCCTGCATCATACAAAGCTGTATTTACTATCAGATTCTCTATCAATCGTGGGGGAAGAATAAACTCTTCCACAGCCTAGAGGCCAGAACAGAAAGAGCACGACCCTTAACCAGTAATTAAAATGTGCAGCAGAGGAAAACAAGCCTAAAGGTGAAACGTGGACTGAGGAGGTCAGGAAAGGATGAGTTAGGATCTGTCTGTTCATGTAGTGCTTTGAAATCCACTCTGATAAAAACCTTAGAATCTGGTCTTTATTTAAGAGCAAGCCAGTGAAGAAAGGCCAGTGCAGTATGGGTATTGTTGGTCTTTGTAGTGTCAGTCAGGAGTGCCGCAGGACCACGTTGGACTGGAGCACGGGTTTTGAACCGAGGAAAGCATGTCTACTGTATATTGCCTAGTGTTATTTTGTCAGTCAGTACAGTATATCTGATTAAATGCATAGGCCTAAGTCTGATGATTTGATTCGATCAACTGGAGGTGACCATTTCGTACAGTATGATTCTTTACAGTTTTATATACTCTTCTGTTTTGTTATTGAAGAATTATATTTGACTCTTTAGCAGGTGGATTACATGTTTTGTGGAGAAGTGAGTAATAATAAAGCACATGAATTACAATCAAAGGTTAAAGGTAACTAAGCACATTTACTGTATTTTACTTGAGTAGTTTTATTAGAGCATTTTTTTTTTTACGTTCACTCCACTACATCCTACAACAAATATCTGTACTTTTTACTTTACTACATTTCTGCATGGTGTTGCCATAAATTAGCACAGGAGTGTGTAGAATGAGCTAAAAAGTAACTGCCACCCGCTGAATGTTCTATGTAACACTTTGATTTCTCTTCTTTCCGTAAAACACTCAGTCTTGTAGCAGGTGTTTGAAATTTAGACATCTACAAAACAGCACGTTCTCTCTGGAAGTGGAGAGAGAGAGAGAGAGAGAGAGAGAGAGAGAGAGATACTGTAGATAGATAGATAGATAGATAGATAGATAGATAGATACTTTATTTATCCCAAAAATTCCAACGAGCAGTAGCAAAGATGTTGACATAATATATGATATTATCCTTGCTCCTAGATCTTAACATATATATTTACATATAACACATACTGTATATAGCCACAGATTGAGCCTGATAGAGCACCACACACACACACACACACACAATACCCGCCAAGCCAGCATGGGCCGTCAGCCGGATGTCTCTGAGCAGTGTTCCATGGTGACCTGAACTGAAAGCACACACACACACACACACACACACACACACACACACACACACACAAGAAACTCCCTGTCTGGATTGCAGACAGTGTCTTTCCTCCCTCACAAATTTCTAACTTTTATGCCCCCGCATCCTGTGACTTTTACCAGAGGTCAGGATGTGACTTTCACACTCACAAAAAAAGTTTCACTTTAATTTTCAATCTGAGGATGAACCTCCTCCACCCAAATCCCTAGACGAGAAACCTCTAAATTGATTTTATACCTGCTTCAGTGCCAGGGTCAATTATGCAAATCTATTTCTGTGAAAGTACTGCAATAATAATAAAAAAAAAATGGTCATTCTTTTATTAAAGAATGCAGATCTGTGATAGTCAGTTTAGTTTTTTTTTTTCAGCTAATTCCTGTATATAACTGTAAGAGTTTTACAATATGACAGCTTTATTGAAAATGTCATGCAACACAGAAATTGAGATTCTACTTTCTCAAATGGTCTAATTTCCTAAGCTGTTTACACTATCTGAAATTTCCTTTTAAATAAAAAGCATGGCGTGTTATGTACAAAACTGGCATACAAGTCTAAACACGCATGATGATTCGAGTAAAACCTAAAATGTTCTTTTCTGAATGCATCTGAGCAAGGATCTTAAAAAAATAACTAGAGTCTATGGGACTTTTTGCCCCTGCGGGGGCAATTAACCGGCCACCCCTTAGAAAAGTCATAACACCCCATTCCCGCGCTAGTTCTGCGCCAAACTTTTGTACGGAAAAAGAATAATAATAATAAAAAAAAATAAGCCTGTGAGATAGTAATAGTAGTGCTTCGCTTCGCAAGCACCACTAATAATAAATGGGAATAAGTTTAATAAGCTGATAATTTATTTTCTTATTATTAATTTTCTGTCTGAAATGCTGCCTTTTCTCTCGCTGGCCTCCCATGAACTCCTTTAATGTTCGATTTTTTGATTTTTAAGGATCAGGCGTTCCACTTGCTGAATGTTCACGGACAAACGACCTTCTTTAAAAAGGTTTACACAATTCATATGTTTTACTGTGGCTAAGAGTCTTTTCATTGGCCTGTGAAATATTATTAGAGGTCCTGGTTTGACCTGAACGCCACTTTTACAGTATAAAGACATATAAAGTGCACATGTGTGCATACTAATGCAAAGCTATCAAGAAAAAAAAACAAAAAAAAAAACTTTGCTATGGTCAATATGTCAATAGTGTGTAGGAAGTCAAAAGTAGTCCTGTATCTCCTATAACAGCTTCCACAACCTCCTTGAACATTTCTTGCTCAGCAGTTGGCTCCACTTCACTGACCTTTGGGTTCACGTCTAGGGCCTATTTGTGGAAAGTACATCTTTTAATACTAGTTGTTAATTTTGCTACTTTTGCTGTGTAGACCATAACATTTAACCCACCAAGGAAACGTACCACATCCATTCCATAAAACCCATTTATAGCCAAATCGCATATTAGCTGTTTTCATGCTCTTAAGAATGACTTGGTTACTGAATTTTTCAGGAATTTCTCGCTTCACACACACTGATTGATTGTGTTTCTGCCACAAGGGCTTTAGTTTCTTTTAGAGTGCATTTATCAGGTGGTGGTAGTTACAGTAAGTGAGATGAGCTATGACCTTAGTAAACTCAGCGATGCACTGACAATGAGTATTGCAGCCACATCAAGTATTTTATGCTGCACCTCCTGGTGTATGTATAAGGAATAATAACTGTGCACAGTTCACACTCTCCGAGACAAACTTTCATGTGAAGTGAAAGAAGTTAATGCAGCACATGTACTGTAAATGCAAATGCACACCAGGTGTTTCTAACATATGGAACCAGAATAAAGTTTTCTCATCATCCTAATATCTAATTTCTATGAGATCGGTTTTATTGTTTATGTTATTGTTTACAGGTATCCAGATATGTATACACTACCGTTCAAAAGATTGGGGTCACTTTCTAACTCCATGATGGTTCCTGATTTTTATTTCTTTCTACATTGTAAAGGAATGCTGAAGGCGTC
>JAOVVA010011967.1:0-13003 GCA_028565275.1 Leiocassis micropogon
CAGCTGGCTCCGCCCTATCACTCTTGATTGACAGAACGACTCATTCTGCTGAAAAGTCGCATTATGAAATAAATAGGTCATCGTGAAAAACGGGATTTTGAAATAAAAACTAACTTTGAAAAAATGGCATGTCTATGCGTTAATGTCTCAGATAACCTCAATCTCCCTTCATTTCACTGCTCCTCCAAATGTGCCATTTCAGTGTTTATGTAAATAAGCTACTCCTGAGCCACGCCCCTCCAGAAAACAGCAGAGCTGAGCAACAAGTTGGGGGAGGGGCTCTTCTCATATGAGGTCACAATAAATGGGGAAAAAATATATTCGCCTTGTCCAATACAAAAATGAAAAAAAAAAAAAAATTTAAAACAAATCATCCTCAGGTTTTTTTTAGAGGCCCATCTAAATGTCTAAACCGTAATAGAAAATGAATTCTTTTCATAAGAGGTCCCCTTTAAGTTCTCCTAACCATAAACTTGGTTTGATTTTTTTTTATTGCTAAAGTTTAAGTTTACATTAACTCAGTTTTGTAAGAATAACTTCAGTCTGATTTTGTACGGAGTAAATTGTTAAATAATATACAGTACGTACACAAACCCCGTCCTCAGTCCTATCCCTGACCTCGACTTGACTTCACAAACATAAACTTTTAAAACTGGTTAGAGCTTTAGCCCCGCCTCCTAATGATAACCTTAATGATAACCTAAATGTTTATGTAGACTGAATTGTGTGAATTTTATAAATGTAATTACTTTTTTACATTTAATAACAGTATTTTGAACTTTTACTCGAAGGTACCTTTAATGCGTCACGTTTAACTGTGTTGGACTTGAGCGCAGGACCCCACACTTTCCCTTAAGTATCATATTTTTCCGTATATTTTGCAACCATGGAAACTAACCTGAGACATGAATCATGTCATGACCGATCCGTTACATTTGACCTTCGTGGAATGTACTGAGAATGTATTGATTTTTCCTCTAAACTGTTACAACTAATTATTTAATTAAGACAAATGACACTAAAAGTTTGTCCACGTATCAGGTTCTGCTGTTTCTCCGCGCAACCCCGAGACACCTGCTTCCCTCCAAATTCCTGGATATTTTAACAGTAATAAAAACTGAAATCGTAGCACCGACACGGCCGCGATGATGTTATGGCCTCCGGGGTGACGCAGTCGTGTCGACTCTATAACATGATTTCCAGGCCAGCTGGATGTCCGTCTCCGAGCTGGAAGGATTTCGGATAGATGATGAGATGAGATGAGATGACCTGAGATGAGATGTCACCTGATATCCCCACTGCAGCACCAAAAGAGTTCCCACAATGCCATGTGCTTACCCCCGCCCCGAAGATAAATACACCAGCTGCTTCGCAACAGTCATTACTTACAGAACGAACCCTGGGCAGTGAGAAATCCCGCCGTGGTAGCACAGATTTTAAGCGCAAAGCCACCTAGTGATGGACGACTTGTAAACAATTCATTCCTGAAAAATCTGGATCCCGTAAGGTTTTCATCGGCACGCTTAAACAAGCACCGCGTCGCTAAGTTTAAACCTGTTTTCATTCTTCGCTAGTGTCATCACATAGCGAGTCGGTATGAGCCTGTTAGCCAGACTGCAAGTTAAATTTACTCTGAATGCGTCTTTCATCTCCAGTTATTTATAATCGTTTCTCAAGTTGGCAGAAAATGAACTGGATGTCAAAATCAACCAACTCGAACTTCAGTAAAAAGAAACACTGTTATAGTTTATTTCCAAATCCTGCTTTCTGAGTCGACATTGAAGAGTTCGAACGCTCATTATAGCCATAAACGACTCACAAAATAAAATAGTAACGCTGCTGCGAAGATATGTGTACATATGCGATTATGAAAAGGAAATATGAAAAAATCATGAATGAAGATCACTTAAACACTTAAAGATGTAAAGATGCATGGTAAAAAAAATCAACACTACAAACTCAAGCTATGTTTGAAAGTGAAAGTAAGAGTACACACATTCACAGGATTGGGACTAAACAGCTGTGTGTTCATAAGCAAACCACGTGTTAGTGAGACTCATCAGACAACAGGCTTCAGTTTGCTAAGGAGCATAAATATTAGACTTTGGAGCGATGGAAAAAGGTCATGTGACCTGATGAGTCCAGACTGACCCTATTCCAGAGTGATGGGCGTGTCGGGGTAAGAAGGGAAGGACATGAAGCGATGCTCCCATCATGCATGGTGTCTGCTGTACAAGCGTCTGGAGACAGTGTTATGATCTGGGGTTGATCAGTTACTCAGGTCGAGACTCTGGAAATAAAATGAAGTCTGACCACCTGAATGTACTGAATCAGCAGGTTATCACATCTATGGAGTTTTTTTTCCCTGATGGCACGCGCCATATTCCAGGACTCTCCAGAAAATGTGAAAGTGTGGTTCTGGGAGCACAAGGAATAATTTGCACATGCGAGTGTGCAACTTTTTTGGAGCAGGTTGAAAAGTTAATTGGATTTAAAACTCTTTTTTTTTTATATACCTCATAAATACCTACGTATTGAAAAGTTTTTCACTACAATAGCCAAGCTTTGCTTCAGGTTAGTTGTTAGTTAATACTAACACCGACTACCGTCAACAATATGAGCAAATTTGATTCCTCAGCAGGTATAAACAGTCATTCTCTGACCAGCGTCTTTTTCTTTTCTCTCTCGAAGCTAGTAAGATGATACCATCTCTGTCCTGAAGATGGCGCAAAACTTAAAGTTACAGCTTCACCTCTGACTGTTATGTACAAAAGCACTGACACTGGAGACTCCTTCCATACATGCTATATTCAACTCTCCTTACAGCAAACCATTATCTGTTTAAGGATTATATGAGAATCACAATACTGTAAAAAGAGAACGTTTCAGAGTGACAACATTGTTCAAATTTACACGGCTTTCATGGAAAACTACTCAACACCGTGATTTTTAGAATCAGAATCCTGACACTAACCTCGGGGCAGTGTGATAGCTGGGCAGATAGAGGTGAAGAACAGGATTTCCGTTTGAGGTGGAATCCAGAGCGTGTCCATTTTCACTGGTTCTCCACAACATCCTGCAATCTGGCGGCACACACACATACACACACACACACACACACACACACACAAGCTTTAAAATATACAGTATATACATATCAAATAATATTATTGCCATTTAGGAGCTTCTGATTCATTTCTAAAAATTCACGATTATTTATGTTAAGCTTTGGTGTTAACTGAGTCTTCGATCTGCCTTTAAAGGCTTCCTCGGGTTGGTGATAACGATCCTGAAGCCCGTTATTCCTAAAGGGTGGATCTGAGCGGCCGTAAAGATGGCACCTGTGATAACTAACAAGTCACAACTTCCCGTAGTGAGAACTGGCCAAAAAATACACTGAGCTGTACACACAGTACTCATCCTCGAATTCCTATCAATTAACCCTTTCTTCGTTCATTTAAAGGGCACCTATTATGAAAATGAGTTTGACTTTTTAGTCATGTTTAGATGATCAGACAGGTCTCAAGTGTGTGTACAACCACTTAGAAAGTAAGAAGAAACCTTTTTTAAAATATTTCTGTTTCGGCTGGGGCTTGAACCAAGCCGATTAGATTCTCCTCCTATTGTAACCTCATATAATATGGCTCAGGAGTAGTTCATTTACATAAACACTGAAACAGCTTATTTGGAGGAGGAGTGAAACAGACAGAGATTGAGGTATATGGTTAAAATAAAAACGCATTATCCGAGGGAGCTGGAGCATTAACACACACTTTTAGAGACCTGTGTTAACTTGTTATATATCAGTAAAATATGGGACCTTTAATTGACTGGTTCAACTAAACAATGCAATGTAGACGATGAAGAAATGAAACTTTCTTGTAAACTGATCACAAAATCATGTACATAAGAAATGTGGCGTTCTTCGCTTGGATAATTATTGCTGGATTGCTGCGCGCCTTTGTAAAATTTACATTCATTTATATGTTTATGTTTTTTCTTTCAAGGGAAAGAACGTGATCTAAAGCAAATCTGTGAATTTCGATAAAGAAAAAACCAGCTGTTTGGTTAAAATGACATCTTCTGATGGGCTGTCCATAGTCCTCGACTCACTGCATTGGACGAGCTGCATTATTGCATAATTGCTCTTTGCCTGTTTAGACATCGTTTTCTGTGCTCGGTCATATATATATATGTGTCTATGGTGAAACGTTGTGGCATTTTTAGTTTTGAAAACATTTACACACAACTATTTTAGTTGTATCTGTATACTGCATTATGGGCTCTTTGTATCGATCAATGCAGCTCTGCAAAGGTATCGATATTTAGCTTGAACATTTTTTTCTTTTTAATTAGTGAAAAAATATTATTATTATTATTATTATGATTATTAAAATTATTATTATTATTATTATTATTATTGTTGTTGTTATTATTATCTGTAGAAGTAGTCCTAAACACAACTAACCGTAATGCTCAATGTTAGCACTTCAGCTGACTACTTCATCATCACATTAAGTGTCACGTGTGTGACGAATACCTCTGGACTAACCGGGGGAAGGGGATGATGGAGAGCATGCCTGACCCCTGCAGCTACCGGCCCAGCTAACCATGCTGACTTGTTACTTCCAGATTCCAGAGCTGCCCAGCAGTCCGAGGCATTCAGGGGTAAATACCTGATGATTGATAGCATGCGCCTGTTCACGTTAAACGCCTGTTTATCGGGACGGCTATTAGAGTCGGTCCAGGATCAAATAGCGGACTTGTTTACATACTTAGAATCGCCTTCAGAAACAAACATTAGGATTCCCCGAGAGAGGGGTATCATGTTTTCAGTTGTTTTGCCTTTTGAACATACCAAGTTTAAGTGTTTAAGTGTTTAATAATGTCTAATGTTTTTGTAATCTGCAGAAACAAGGTCTTTTATTATGTGTATCACTTGCCGACCTCCTGTAGCAGTACGACCCGTATAAACAACAGCGTAATTAGTGACCCTGAAGTACCAGGAGTACCTGGTGTGAGTGGATTAAGGTCACGCCGTCCTGCCCGAGTGTGTGCCGGAGCGGTGGAGGGTCGAGTAACCGGCGTCACCATGACTCTCGACCTCACTATGCCGCTCTGCGCTCTCTTTTTCCCCTGTCCTGCTTTCCAGGGTTCATCCCCGACTCCGTTAGACATGCTCTCTTCTCTCTCGCTCTCCTCGGCTTCTTTGGATTTCTCATTTTCATCTTTACTGCCGCAGCGCTCGGGTCTCAGGGAGAGCACGCACCGCTTCCCGCATGCTGGTGCAGAAGATAAGAGAGCAGATGGTGTTGTTACGGAACATCAGAAAATATAAGAACATGTCTTTAAAATACACACATACATGTGTAGTATTAATGTTTAATGTTTTATGCATCCGACATTGCAAGGTTGCATACACTCACTTACTCATCTTCTGTCACTCACTCACTCACTCATCGTCTTTACTGCTTTATTCTGTATTCAGGGTCGCGGGGACCTGGAGTCTATCCCAGGAGGCTTAGGGCACGAGGCGGGGTACACCCTGGACAGCGTGGCAATCCATGACAGGGCACACACATACACTCACTCACACACTCATCAACACACTACGGGCAATTTGGGAATGCCAATTAGCCTAATCTGCAGGACTGGATTGTGGGAGGAAACTGGAGTACCCAGAGGAAACCCACCAAGCACGGGAAGAACATGCAAACTCAATGCACACAGAGACAGGAATCGAGCCTGGCCGGGAATTGAATCCGGACCCTGGAGGTGCAAGGCGACAGTGCTAACCACTACAACACCATGCCTCCAGGTTGCATAAAGTTGTGCATGCTAGCTTTTACATGATATAGCAAATCTGTAGGCTTTGCATGTACTAGGCACGCAGTAACTTACTTGATCCATCCTTCCATCTAGGAACCACTGTAGTCCAACTAGGGACTGTGGAGGCCAATAGTGGCCATTGTGTTTATTCCTATTTGCACGACTGTGGTAGGACCTCTGGTCAACATTCACATACACACACATTCACACACTACGGGCAATTTGGAAACACCAGTTAGCCACCTAATCTGCATGTCTTTGGACTGTGGGAGGAAACCAGAGTACCCGGAGGAAACCCACCAAGCACAGGGAGAACCTGCAAACTTGGACATGCACACAGACTCCAAGGCGAGAATCGAACCCAGACCCTGCAGGTGCAAGGCGACAGTGCTAACCACTACGCCAGCGTGCTGCCAAACTACTTTGATCTACTTGACACACGCGTCCTGCATGTGCTGTGCCTTGAAGAAAAAATGCAATACATAATGTCCTGTACGATGTAACGAAATCTTTACTGGAAATATCAATTTTAATGGGATAAAAAAACTTCCTGGTATTATTTCCACGGCTTGCTCTGTGTTAGTTAAACATTCATAAAGATTACCTGACAGTAAAATAAAATGAATTAAATCCCAGAGGGTATGAACTGCATGACCCATGAAAAACTAATCCAGTCCAAATAGGGCTTTTGGGTGATATTGATAAAGCTGAAGTTTTCCTCGGATTTGTCTCAGTCCTGGTCATTGGTCTCGCTAAATATGATCTTGGCTCAAAGTTTGATGTTTGTTCAGGCTTTTTCTTCTCAAACAAATTAAGATTGATGTCCTTCTTCTAGAAAACAACAAGGGAACGACTTAACCTTGAAGCGTATAAAATGGTTTTTGGGCTGACTTTCATTTGGATTCGATTCGATCTTGACCCACATTAAGTCTCGACCCACATTAAGGACTGCTCGTAACTCGGTCCCCTGTTGTCGGCTTGTCTTGGATATGCCAATGGTGTTTTTGGAAGCAAGCACATAGGAGCGATAGCCAGAAAAAAAAACTGTTGTGTGGATCTGCAACACTAAATATAAATCTATCTAACTAGCAAATCTTCAAGATGGTGGTTCTTTGACTCAAGCAACCATGTAGCACAGTTGGGTCCATCAAATACAGAACAAAAATAAAGGACCAAACAAGGGAGTTTGTTTTGTTTCTTTACCATACAGTGGAAAAGCAGGAATCTAGCAAAACCGCAGCCTCTGGACGTTTCCTGTACTCACACCTGTGTTCTTACCCATGAGCGACCCATTCGTCTGAGGAACCGATGACAGCATTATTGACCCCGCAAGGCCTCTTCTCTGAAAGGTGCCGAGAGTGGAAGGGGTCAGCAACCTGAAGTCGTATTTCCTCATCCCTTTGGGACTCGACCCCCTCACCTGGTCTGACGCGCGAAGGTGAAGCCCTTGACTCACAGAGAACGACCAGAGTGTGGAGGTACAGCTCCGATCGCAGGGAGCGTCGTCGCTCGGATTTGGCATGGCTCAAGGGCATGGGCTTCTCATCAAAGTCTTAAAACAAAAAAAACAGAAAGAGATAGAAAGAGAGGAAGTATCTGTCACTCCAGAGCAAAAATGGATGCACAATATGCATAACTCTAAATGCTGTTTCATATTACTGACCCAAAAAAAACTCATCAGTGCTGTCCATCCCTGAGATGTCAGCACGGTACAATGAGTGTAGCGCTAGCACAGAGCGATGAAAAGGCTGGACGGAATGGAATGCTACGCCATCAGATATTCATTAGCCTGTCACGCCATGCTAACAGGATTTATTTTCATTGACACAAATTGAATGTGGGTGCTGCAAGAAAATTAGCTGAAACCAGGATCTAAGGCGAGAATGTGAAGCAAACTGTTTGTGTATAAGGAACAGCTCCAGTCAGGGGAGTTTTTTTCTCATTCTTATTTAATTTCTTCCTTTAAGTGTCTTCCTTCATCTGGTCCTGATTTTACCAGTATGTTGAGGACATTTTACTGCAAAAAAAACCCAGATATCTTAGCAAGTTAAATAATCTTTAATACGGATAAATGTGGCTACAATTTCTTGATTATTAAGCTTATTTCTAATCAAATTTTTATATAAGTTTAGGCCAAAAAAAATTGTTGTATTGGAAGAAAATTTTCCTAGTTTAAGAAAATTATTTCTTGAAACAAGCAAAGATTCTCTGCTATTAGAACAAGAAATTCTCACTTACCCTTTTAGTATCATTTGACTAGAAATAAGCTCAATAATCTCATATTTGGTTTGTTGTGAACTTATTATAAGAAATTCTAGATAGGTTTGGCTACGTTCAGGAGTTTTTCACTTGCTAAGATGCTAGGGATTTTTTTTTTTTTGTGTTGCAGTGTTCATATTTGGTCAAGTTGCCAAAGAGAACAGGTTAAAATGTCTTAGAATTTTTGATGGTTTGGTAACCTAGAAAACCTTTATTTTCTTGGAAAAACCTTGAGAAAACAATTCTAGATACCAACCGGCTATGTAATTATATAAACAATTTCCCAGAACATATATATCATTCACAGGGCACACACACACACACACACACGCACACACACACACACACACTCTTTGGGAAAGCCAATTAGCCTAATCTGCATGTCTTTGAACTGTTGGAGGAAAACCAATAGGCACAAGAAGAACATGCAATCTCCATGCACAGAGAAGAATCGAACCCAGAATGAGAAGGTGGGAGGCCACAGTGCTAACCGCTACGTGCCGCCAAGCGCAAGAATTATTTTACTGCCATTGTGGAGCTTTTTGTTTTGATGTCTCCATGACTAAGAATTGGTTTGTTAAAAGTAAAAAAAATTTGATACAGTATGTTACATTACGACTGTTTTCTCCAGTGTCCAGGAAACGGCGTGAGTGTTTTCAGACCCCAGCACGCTAGTGAGACACGTGATGAGTGTTAACCTAAAACTCCTCAGCTGGGAAAGACGCAGGACTGCGCTTCGTGTGTCTCCTTCAGGTCCTCCAGAGTCCTCCTCAAGAGTAATTTCTCGGTAATTAAAATCGAGCGACACAGGAAACGCATCAGCTCTGAGAGAACACATACGTTCAGAGAGGAGGTGGGGTGGGGTGGGGGGGTGTGAGTCTTGGCACACTTTTACCATGTCTCATCTTCAAAAAGTTATTCAATATTTATTTGGTAATGAATTTATCACTGCAGTCTGGACGTGATTGTGGTTTTGGCTCGTCGTCATCTGCAGCTTTCCTGTCGAAACCCAGAGCGTCTTCTCTAAACTGGGCTTCAGCTGAGGCTTAGCGACGATCCTGACCATTTGAGCGACGCGTGAGCTCGCGCATAACAACCTTTACAGCGTAACACACACACACAACCGCGCGACAATTTTAATATTGATTATGTGATCAAGTCTAGAAAGGCAGAACTTACCTCCATGCCTGATTTACATTCTTCCTTATGTTTTATTCTATTATTTTAATCAACTTCGTTTAATCTCAGCATCAGTGTGTTTTAGATCGACAACATCTCCTGCGCTATAACACATCACACACACACACACACACACACACACACCGCTGATGATCAGCTCACAGCCGTCACTCACATACCATATGAAGATGTGTTTTACCTGCAGCCGCTTCACCGTTGTGTCCGTACTCTGTCTTCTCGTTGCCGTGGTAACAGTGAGTTTAAAGCCCAGCGTCTGTTGACAGTTTAATAGCAAACGTGACCGAGTCCTGCCGTAGCCCATGACTACACAAACACAGACGGTCTGATACACCTGTGGGTGTGTGTGTGTGTGTGTGTGGTGTGTGTGTGCCTGTGTGTATGTGTATGTATGAGTGTCTATGAGTGTGTATAAATGTATATGTGTGTGTGTGTGTGTGTGTGTGTGTGTGTGTGTGTGTGTAAAATTGTGTGTATATTTGTATGTGTGTATGAGTGTGTATGTGTGTATATGTGTTTGTAGGAGTGGATATGTGTGTATGTGTGTATGACTGTGAGTGAGTGTGTGTGTGTGTGTGTATGTGTGTGTGTGTATAAGTATGAATGTGTATATATTTGTGTGACAGTGTGTTTATGTGTGTATGAGTGTGTGTGTGTGTGTGTGTGTGTGTGTGTGTGTGTGTGTGTCCATGTGCATGAACTCATGAAATAAATAAATAATTCTCCGGTATTAAGAGTGGAGTATGTGTTTGTTTTTTGAATGTGTGTGTGTTTTCTTTGTGTTTGTGTGTGTTCTTTCATGTGTGTATTTGTTGGTATGCCTGCATAGAAGTATGATTTACATATGCGCATGTGTATGTGTGTGTGTGTATATTTGTCATTTATTTTTCTTTTTATTCTCTGCACATTCCTCCTCCCTGTTCCTGGAGATTTCGACTATAAAATTCTTAGAAATATAAATAAAACACGAACTATAATTGTAAAACACTGTGTGTGTGTGTGTGTGTGTGTGTGTTTCCACCTGTCATTAAACAGCAATGTCTCAGAACATTTCCCATGATCCTTGACTTCAGTCTCCAGTCCTATGCAGAAGAGAGATAAAAAAGAAAGTGATTGTGATGTTTTTGCTGCTCCGCTGTTGTTTGGGACGCGACCCAGCGAACCCAGAGTTCTCTTCATGCTCTCAATCAACTTAAGTGTAATCCCAGGTCTCTAAATCCCACGACATCCCAGAACATCGCCCTCCATTACACACACTTTTCCAACATAAACTCCCATCATCCTCTGGGGCCTGATCCGTGTCGCTCACGCCTCCATAAATCTGCCCTAATGATGAGCGACGCGTCGTCCGCACAGAGCGCGCTCGTGAAACATAGCTCGAATATATAACGTTCAAAACCCTTATTGACTCTGGAGCGCTTGTTAACAAGAGCGATTAAACACATTCCGACATCTTTAATTCATTAAACATTAAAGACATTATTTAATGTACACTTGCACATGAACATGTTTTTATATCAAAGTGTTTTTATGAGGAATTTTCGCTAACAGTGCCAGCTCTTTCTATACGGATCATTATATATATATATATATATATATATATTGCTTATTACAATTCACTTACGCTTGTTATAAATTTAATAAATGTGAACCTGTGATTAAACAGAAACAGAGAGAAATAAAACCCCACAGCAGACAGATGTGAGGTCGGCCCGGACAGCAGTGCAGCTACGGATCACGTGTTTATATTTACACACTTGTTCTGATTCATATTGGTTTCTATAGCAACAGGTCATCTGTGCTTCACATAAAACCAATCAGTGATACGGGAAAGTTTTCTGTTTTGGTCACATTTACAGTATGGAAGGAGTCTCCAGTGTCAGTGCTTTATAACAGTCAAAGGTGAAGATGTTAGTTTGATGACGCCATTATTTTTTTATTATAAGAGAATAAAGCGAGGCTGGGGAGAGAATGGCATTTTGGAGCTGCTGTAGTGAAAGTGAATAAAGGAATTAACTTGTAGCTACAACAATAAATGTGACTTTAAGTAAATTGTAAAAAATACAGCATGTTGTTCTTGAATACCCAAAGCAATTAAAATATCATCGTTCCAAAGATGGTGATAATACATTACTCTGTATCCCAGGTGTTGTCCAGTGGTTAATGACACTAACTGTGGGTCTCAGCGTGGGTGAGAGTAGGTCCGTACGGTCCGCAGTACTGAGGAGAGAGCAGCTGTCTGACAAAACCCACATTCACAACCAGACACAGAATCACTTTCAGTAAGAACACACACCTGATAACGTTATGTCGTCTTAAACAACACACTAGTCGCTCCGAATCGCCTCTGAACCGTCTTTGTTTTTCTGTTCAAGGCTAACGCGAGCTACAAAGCTAACTAGCTTCCAACACAAGACTAAATCCCAAATCCCTCTCTAAGCCCAGAACAAGGACACTACTTGGGGGAATTAAGGGATTGTACACCCTACATAGCGCACTGGCTTTCTGTTTAATGGGATTCGAACCCAGAACCCGGAGGTTAACGGAGCTGATATTCTAAAGTGTAATAAGTGGAAATATGAAGCTATTCTGGTGAGTTTCTCAGGACTATCCACCACCTCCATGGTTTATTCTCCTCAACTTTTGGCTACGGAGAACCACTAAGAGTTTAACACTACTTTCACCTCCTGTTAATTACTGTAACTGTCGCTCACTAACTGTCAGTCACCAGCTCCACCAGTTGTAGTTAGTTAGTTCCACCAATTGTTGAAGGATATGTGTCTAGCAAAATGGAGCTGTTGTATAAAAGCAATATCACACTTGTAATGAAGTGTGCTGTTGTACTGAATATCACTGTGATATTTTTATTTATACATGTGATCCAGTCCCCCTCTGCCCCCTGGAGCTCTCTGACTCGTCCTGGTGCCCCTCTTCTGGTTGGAGATCCCGTCACACGGAGGCCCCGTGTGGTCTGTCTGGGACGCGCGTGGTGACTGGGGACGAGTCCACTTTACCATGAAGGTGGTCCTGTCCTCGGCTGATGCAGACAGCTGTTCTCCATAGTTCAGGTCTGGAGTTTCCTACAGTCTACCTGAGCCTCCAGTAACGAACAGGTCTCCATATTAACTAAAACACATCTCCTGTTATACCGAACTTTCAGCCTCCTAACACACAGTATGACTGCAGATCAATCCCTGCTATCCGTTATCCCCCAGATGAGGATGGGTTCCCTGTTGAGTCTGGTTCCTCTCAAGGTTTCTTCCTGTGACCATCTCAGGGAGTTTTTAATTGCCACTTTTGCCGTCCTCCTCGGCTCGCTCATCAGGGACAGTCTTATCATTTTGATTCGTACACATTCACATTTCATACAAACTTAAATAATTATTTTGATTGTGTAAAGCTGCTTTGCAGCAATGTCAATTGTTAAAAGCGCTATACAAATAAAATTGAATAGAATCGATATCTTCAGTACTCAGTATGATCAGATCACAGCAGTGCTGATATTCAGTACAACAGCACACCATCGATTGCCAAAATAATTTACTTCGAGACGTTTCGTGTAGTTCCAACAATGACACCACTCATGCTGTTCCATTCCTTAAAAATTCTTTAATTAACCGATCACATTAGTGTAGCTACAGTACTTGTGCCATCAGAAGCAAACACCCTGAAATAGAGACGCTCACGTGGCCACTATAGAAGCTTTCAGTGGTGTACA
>JAOVVA010011988.1:0-16998 GCA_028565275.1 Leiocassis micropogon
TGTAGAAAATAAATCACTAAACAAAAACAAAGAAATTTGCAAGTGACCCCAAACTTTTGAACGGTAGTGTATATTTCCAGGGTAGATTTTCTTGCTTTTTACTGGTCCACATGCCATCCACAGGCCAAATGTTATCATGATAAAGTCACTGCAAAAAGTGAAATAAAAAAAAGAAAAGAAAATATGCTATCTGTTATTACAGATGTTCATCCTACATGCCTTTCCCTTCAGTACACTGGCATTTCTGTGGGGGAAGTTTTTTTTACACAGAAAAAAAAGTACAGTTTTCAGGTTTCTCATTTTCCGGTATGTAAAGGGTGCAAAAATCTGAAATTCTTCATCTGAACTGTGGATGTTGCCACCTCTGGTACTGTCGCCTGTCAGTGCTTATAAAGCTTTAATTATTCCAACAAGTTAATGCTTAGATGTTAGAATTTTTCAGATTTACAGAAAATTTTTCTAATTTACAGAAAATGTTTAAAAAAAATAATTTAAAAAAAAAACATAAACTGAGAGTGTTGTTGGGGTTTTTAACAAATAAGTCAAATGAAAAATGATGGGTTTTTAATGATTGGGTAATCAAATTCTGACTCAGAGATGGATGTTCTTGTCTGTTTATGTAAATAGGATGCAAAATGAATGCATCCGCAGTTCATCCAGTTTTAAAAATAAGGGGAAAAAAACACATAAACAGACAAACAAAATTATTATTTTTAAACATTGTTCATACTAGATGGGAAATATAAATCTATTCTGGTCATAAAATCCCACAAAGTACATCAATAGAGTCATGCATTTTTGTTTTTCAAACGTACTTTATGTCATAATAACAAGAGCATGACCAGGTTTTTTTCATTGGGAAGTGAAACCATCTTGTGGAAAGCACCAGAAAGTGTCAAGATGAGTGTTTTGATATAAATTTATTTACCAGTTAGGTGATTTTTGTCTAAAGAAACTAAAAAACCAATGGATGCACAGCGCAGATTTTCAGTGGACCCTCATATCAAAGGTTGGCCGTTATTTGTAAGTGTGTGTGCGCTGCCACCTAGCCAACCAAGCTCTTGATTGGACATTATATTTGAAATGACCGAAAATAAATGGGTGACATATGGGTGACTTGATTGCATATTTCCCATTTTATCATTGCAAACAAGCAAGAATCCACTAAACACATCCAAGCATAAGACCTGTAACATACTCAACACACTCTGTAGGGTGTTTGTACGTACATGCTTTTCTTGCTTTTGCCACAGTTTACCTTTCTGTCAACTTTCCTTTTTTCCTATTTGTTTCGTTCATTAAAACTTTGTGCTTGCATGCAAACTTTGCCTAACACTTATGCACACTCCCAAAATAGTAATGCTCTACTTTTGCAGGACTACATATCTAATAGCACCAACCTACAGAAACCACACACACAAACACACACACACACACTTACACACACACACACCTCTCACCCTACTGCAGTGCCTTTTCCGTTATACCGCTCATAGATCATTCTAAGGTGCACCCATATAGCACACAAGATCTCGGCTAATGAATATGACAAAACTGAAACGATTTAATAATTTCAAAAAAACACTCAAAATTAACTCAATATTTTTAACACATTAGTTCACTTTTACTTCTCTTACCTGATGGCGTTAAACCAAAATGAACAACCACAACAAACGGCTGTCGCAGACTTTTAGAGATTAAAAAGATCTGGTTTCTTTGAACAAGATTTTTTCTTCTTGAAACCATGCCTCACTTCTCGTTCTTTGGAAACCGGATGACATTTGGTCGGCCTACCTGCAGGAGTTACTTCCCCTGATTCAATGATGAAAGCTAACAAAATCCCCATGTATTAAAGGAGATTTTCCATTACCTAAAAAAGTATTTTTTTTTCCTTGGTATAATATAATTTTTATGAACATAAAGATAGTTTAGAAATATTATACAAATTAAAACCGTTACTAAACAATTCATGATTGCTTCTGATTACTAAAGGTCAATACATCATATGATTGCAAGATATTTGTTATGTCAACTAACAGGATGAACTGATGATGAATCCTACTGGTGTATAATGTGACTAATGTTACTTCAGAAGCAACCATGATCTACACATCTTGTTTAAGAACTTCAACCCACGCACCAGATCGGGTCTTTACCCTCACCCTGACTGGCATATTCTCCTCAGAGATCTAAGCGTTCACATAAAAGCTCCCCTGTGTCCTCGGTCTACGTTTAAGCTTCTTATCTTTTCAGAGAAGCCTCATATCTCCAACGGTTCAGGAAAGATTCAAAGAACTGTCTTTTCATCTGAGATAATATTGCTTTGCAATAAATAATTTTTTTTGCACTTAATATGAATCTTATGTTTTCAATGATCATTTTTTTTATGCCATTGAATATAGGCACTTTAGCACTAATACTCTCTTGTTGTTCAGGCCATTAATCCTCGACATGTGCCCTAAGCACTATACTGTGAAATGGCCAGAAAAATATAATGCATGGCTTTTAAATCAGTCATTCTGCACTCAGAGACCAAATAGGAAAAAAAAAATTCTTTACACATTTTTATCAATTTTATTTTCTTCAGCAACTTTTGTGGTGTTGAATTGGAGTATCTAATTATACAATATTTTATCAAGAAGCAAAGATGAAAAAAAAAGGAAACCAATTTACCTACCCATGTTACCGGGAGATGAAGGGAAACCAGAGACTCAGCGGGTGTGAGATGATATTTACATCCCACAGAATACACTGTCTGGCCAAATTATTGGCCTGCGTCAAGCAAAGAAAATAACTAAATAGAATTGAAATTACAGAAACTGGTTTAAGTATCTTTCAACACATTACCAAAATCTGAAAGGATGCTGGGGAGCCATCAGCTTTGAGAAAGAGGTGTGGTCAGAAAAAAACCAAACTGAACATCACTTAAACACTTGATGAATTTGCATGGTTAAAATAACTTAATGAAAAAAAAAACATAGCTATGTTTAATAATGAAAGTGAGAGAATTTTCATACACACACACACACACACACCATGTCATGAGAACTCACAGGATAGGTACTAAACAGCTGTGCGTCCATAAAAAAAAAAAAAACACTTGTTAGTGAGACTAATTATCAGCTTTGATTTCATAAGGAGTATAAAGATTGGACTTTGGAGCAATGGAAAAAGGGTCAGGTGGTCTGATGAGATCCGAGGCAGTGTTATGATCTGGAGTTGCTTCCGGTAGTCAGGTCTAGGCTCAGCAACATTATGTGGCAATAAAATAAAGTCAGCTGATGACCTGAATGTAATAAATGACCAGGGTATCACATATATGAAGTTTTTCTTCCCTGATTGCACAGGTGTATTCCAGGACTGTGAAAAAAGTGGCTCTAGGATGAATATCTGGTAATGTCATAACGACCTTTTCCATCACTATCATCAGGTCTAATCAGAGATGTTCCTGGACTTTGCTGAAGACAGGACAATTTCAGGTCGGTGCTACGTTGGAATGTGAACCTTTACTCTGATACTGTGAATGCGGCTGTAAATAGATCTGGAGAGATTTTTCAAGGTGATGCTCTCTGTCTGTCCATTCTACAATAAAGGGTGGATTGGTTACATTTTGCAGAGTTTGTTGTCCTCCTGGTAGGTCCTACAATACCATCTTCATAAATGACCTTGAGTTCCATCATAGTGATGTTGAGGTTCTCTGCCTACAAAGAGTCGGAGTGGCTCTGAACTTCTTCCATTTAGAAATAACGGAAGCCACCTTTAAACTGCAGATGCATCACTATCCTTCTCCAAAAGTCATTTGACGAAAGGATTGTTATTTCTCTGACATCTATTGCACGTTTAAGGCCTTAATATATAAAGAGGATATAACTTAACAAAGCCAGGAAGAAATGAAAGGGGTCTAAATTAACCATTTAAAAGCTCCCAAAAAGTCAGTTTTTGGACAACTATTCTCTGATACACAGGGCTGTCTATAACAAAATTATTCATTTGAAAAGCACTATATAAACTTTTTTAAAGAAACTTTACACCTCCATTTTTTGAGCAAAGCACAGCAAGTAACTACCAATTATTTTATTTTTTTTTTAGCAAAATCCACCCCGTTTTGACAAGCATCACTTCTTTTTGTCACATGATTAATGAAGTGAAGAGACTTCCTGTGCAACACAGCAACTGCCACAAGTGGTTTAAATGTTGAAGCTAAGCCAAAGATGTTTACACTCTGTCACCCCAGCAGTAATAGATGACACATATGCGTTACTTATTCTGTGAAACAGGACATTATGCAATTCGGATGTTGTTCGAACACCATGTTAAATCCTTTACTACAACTATATGGGATGTAACTCCTGTGGTGAAGTGAGAAATACTGTTGAATGATTGATGCATGAGCAATTTGTGTACAAGAGAAATGAGAAACATACGCTGAGTGTGAGAAGCTGCTAGTTAAATGGTGCATACCTGTACTACAATATTGTGTTGTCACCATGTAACAAACTGAAACTTAAACTGCTTGGGGAGGAGGCTGACCATGCTGTAAAACTTTTTTGTATTGGTCATAATGTTTGTCACAATCTTCATCAATCTTGGTAATTAGAAAGGTTTTGTGTGCACTAAAGCTCAACAACTTTTCCTCTATCTAACTTGTTGCCAGTACTTTCTATTTGACTCACTACAGAATCACAATCAAAGCCGTCACTGATTTTTATTATTTTTTTAATAATAAAAACAACATTTTATTGGTGCTAAATGGCAAACTGCATAACAACAAACCCAACTGCAGTCAGGTAACTGAAGTTATAGCTTTTTGAAAAAAAAATTTCCACTTATATAAACCAAATAGTTTTTTGGCAAAAAAAAAGAAAAAAAAATCTAATTTTTGCTCTTTAAGCCTCAAAGCCCAGGACAGGCTGATCTGTTCCAGCAACACAGCATAATGATGATTAGAGAAATTAAAAGGCTTCAGACCTCAAACGGTGTACTTTTTTTGTTTGTTTTTGAATATATCAGGTAGAACGAAAGTAATCATTACGTTTACAAAGGGTCAATATTACCACTACTGGAATATGGGAATGACTTTGCATAAATGTAGAACTCGTGAAATGAGCACATTATTAATATTTTTGGGTCATAGAAACAACTGAAAACAACCAGAAAAACATGTGATCATGTGATCCTACGTGACCCATAATTTTTTTTTTGCTTTATTGCCGAGGTTGCGCTGAAACAAAGGATATGTCTCTATATACCGCACAATCCTGAGCACTATATATGTTTATTAAAAAAATACAGCAAAACAAAAAACTGTTTTAACTACCGTCATAATGATTCAAATAATACATGTACAACATATGTTCAGTTTTCAATATTAAGTTTTCTACAAAAATAATAAATAAATAAATGCAATAGTGGTGTTCTCATTTTGTTCTCACGTTTTTACAGGTGTTTTTGCGGAATGAAATTATATTATTAGTTAGAGATCAGCAATTAGACACCTGCAGGAGCTACACTTTATCTATTTGAAAAAAATGGTAGGTGTTTGCAATATGGACATAGAGACTGACCTCTTATCTTATAAAACAGGTCTGCATTTGTTGTGTTGTTTCCACCTTCATGTTTATTTGAACCTGTTTTTCTAGGTAACACTTTCACTGAACTTTTCCCCTCCTGATTGACATCTCTCCCCCTCACTCTTCACACCGCAACTTTCTTCCAACACACATACCAGTAACATTTGACACCAGCTATTATGATATCAATATTTGTGCTTTTTTTTTTTTTTTTTTTGCAATCAAATACATTTTTCTTTTAAACACTAATGTTACTAATTTATATATAATATGTTAAATTTTGTTTCACAATCCAGGCAATTTCAACTGTAAAGCATTAAAATACATTTTGACCATTGTCTACAATCAAGACCATATGTTTCTAAAAGAGTTTCATGATTTCTACTAATAAAAGAAAAAAAAAAGAATGTAATATTAAATTATTATTTAAAAGATTTAAAAGCATTTAGATTTTTTATATTATTAAAACATACTTTTCCAAATAATCTGACTGCCATACTACTAGGTCATACTAAAGGGAAACTGTTTAATTTTTATAAAAAAATCTAAACTTTCTCATGGAAAATAAAAAAAATAATAGTTGCACATACATTTGGACCAAATCTCACCAACCTTTCGTTTTGAACTGTCCTCATTCCACCACGCACAGACAAATCCACAGTGATGATTAACAGATCCACTGTTAAAATAACTCTTGTTGGTAAAGTCCATTCTACTGAGACCAATGAATTGACTAAATCCTGGATATTCAGCTATGGGGAACATGGAAAAGCCATTTAGGCAATATATAAAATTTCCATATGGCACAAATCTACACACAGAGACCTGCTGATGTCTATTGTCCGTATGATTTGCTGCATGTACTTTTGAAAAGGGAAGAGAATGCACTGAAATAGGAGAAATGAGTTATGATATTTCATTTCTGGAAAGAGAAAGAGGGAAGAAACTGAACATGGGAAGGAAAGGAGAAATGATGGCAGAAAGGGGCCATTTTCTTGCACTCCCTAAAGCCACATAATCTAATATAAAGGGTTTCATTTTTAAAAATGTTCTGAGGACAACCCCACTGGAAAAGCCTAAACACTTTACCATGCAAAGAACCATGAAACTTTTAAATATTAGCAAATATTGCACATTTAGAAAAACGTCTTTGGGAGCACAAGCATGGCTGTACACTGAATCTAAGGTATGATTTTATTTGTTTGTGTGTCTTACCCTCCACCCCACACCCTCCTTCACACACAGTGCACAAACCATTTATATCATAGACATCAATTCATTTCTAGGCTTTCACATGTACCACAAACTTTACAGATCTATCACATCTGGTTAAATATGCATTGTTGCTGAAAAAATATATATAATACAATCCTATAAGACATGCCATTATTTTTACCAACCACCAGATGGCACATGGGAATATGTAGTTTGAGGCATAAATCATACAAAGAAAAGTACAAATGGCATTCAAGTCAAATCAAAACTATTGATGCAATGAAGGCATATACAGTATTTACAGAAGACTTCAAGCACAGTATAATGATGAGATTCTTAGCTACAATAAAACGTTTGAACGGAGCGAACGTTTTTAAAATGGGCTTTACATCCATGAATGACAATCCTGGCTGAGCTGGCTTTGAGCCCACTGCAGCTGTTCCTGTGAACCTTCAGCGAATGCGACGCCTGATCCTCGAAAATCAGTGGTTAACTTCTCGCAAACTTGTGAAAGAGACACATCTGTCTTTGAGAACTGTACACACACACATCATTCACCAACACCACTTAGAGTTAAAGGAACTTGGCTCGGAGTTATTGCCACATATAACCATTTCTACATGTTTGGGTCATTAAAGAAGTTCCTGTGAGGCCAGTGTTTCAGACGTGAAGCAGGCAGTGCAATCATGACTCTGGCCTACTAGTCCAAGCACTAGTGAAATGCTGGGATAAGTACATTAGTGTAGCTTAAAATGTAGTGCTTATAATATTACTTATTATCTTCAACAATCTTTATCTACACAATCAAAAGAATTATGGAAGTTTGTATGAAATGTGAATGTAAAAAAAAAACACAATCAAAGCAGAGTTTGCTATATTTTTTACACTCAACCAATGTATATTATTAATTCTAAATTGCATATTTAAGTAACCACATATACACAAGGGCTGTACCAACAGCAATGCAAATGTAGGCATAATTTTCAAATTGCACATGTTGATAGAATAACTTTTCCTTCATACAAATGTACCACTCAACATGCATATAACATTAACACCACTCAATGTCAACCCATTAACATTGATTGTCAATTATATTCCAACTACTGTATATCAACACTGAGAACTGAGCACCAACTACTGTATACACTAGCAAACCGGTGACAGGAGCGTGGGCACCCAAAGCTCACACATGGCCGTGAGGCCTAAGGCCAGCTGATCTGGTCCGATCTCACAGAAAAGGCAATCCCAAAGGATCCCCTGCCACTGTCCTGGTGCCAGCCACCACAGCATTCCCCCAGAGATATTTTCGAGTCGTGCCCGATTGTGCAGAGCCATCCGTGGCACATAGGGGAACCCATTTGTTGCAGTTGCTGGTCTTTCACGTTGCTGCTGAATATTTACAGACATTACATCACTGACAAGTGATGAATGACGAAGTTTAAATAAGGGGAAACAAATCTTGAGACAAACCGCACAGTGGGCGACCCTTGACTGTGACAAAGGGGATTTTTCAATTACAAATAATACAAGAGTAGTGTTCAACTGTAGGTAAGTATGTGTGTATGTATGTACACGTATGTATGTACAGAATGTATGCATGAGTACTCTGTACACTACATTCAAATTCAAATGAAGCACTCAAGATGCGAGTGAAGTCTGTTCACTGAGCTGTTGGAGGTGGCTCTGGGTGTTATATTTGTTTTTGGTAGATGATCACTTGAGCACTCAACATGCAGTCCAAAGAGGTGCCTTTGCAAGTGGAGGTCGCCAAAATAAACTAATCGGGAAGATAACAAAAAACATTGGGATTGGCCATTACAATCATTTGGAATATTCCTAAAAAGAAGCAATTACCTGGCAAGCTCAGCAACAGCACTGAAGACCACTTAAGACAACTTAAGTGGATGATCGTAGAATTTTGCCCATCAGTAAAGAAGAACCGTTTCACAACACCTAGTCAAGTCCAGAACACTCTTGAGGACGTAGCCATGTCATTGTCAAAGTCAACAGTCAAGAGACAACTTCATATTGCATCACAACAAGGTTGTAACGCCTAAGGACAGAAAGGCCAGATTAGATTTTGCCATGGATTTTTCTTCATCTGATGAAACCAAGATTAATTTGTGCTAGAATGATGGAAAAAAGAAAAGTATTGAGAAGAAAAGGAGCAGCTCATGATCCAAAGCATTCCACATCATCTGTCAAACATGGTGGAGGCAGTGTTTTGGCATAAGCTTGTTTGGCTGCAAGTGGAACTGGGTCATTGGTGTTTATTTATGACCTGACTGCTAATAAAAGTAGGAGGACGAATTCTGAAGTGAATAGTGCTATAATCTCTGGTCAGAATTAGAAAAATGATGCAAAATTGAAAAACATACAGTGAAAGCTCCTCGAGATTTTCTCAAGGCAAAGAAATGGGATATTCTTCATTGACTAAATCTGTGACGTGTTCTCATGCTTGAGCTTGGGTATGCTTTTCATTTACTGTGAACAAGACTGAAGGCAGTAAGACTTATAAACAAGCAGCAGCTGAAGGCAGCTGCAGTAAAGAGATGAAACTCAGCATTTCACAGTAAGAAACTGGTTTAGGATATTTTAAATATAGTCACTGAAGGCACCAGAGATACACTTATAAATGCAAAAGTACAAGGCATTTTAAACTGTCACTGGAGGGACACAAATTAAATTTTAGAGGGATAAAATAAACACAAAAACAAACACACTGTGAGAGAATTAGGAGAACAGGTTTCTGAACTCCATTTCCCAGCAAGCACCACATTTACAAAAGTTCATTGACGTTGGTAATTTGATAGATCCTTACACTGAGTTACTCAGTGCCATCAGTCAAACACAGTTGGAATATAGTGTGTGGTAATTAGGAACAGGAGTGCTCAATCAGAACTCCGGTGATTGTGAAAGTGTGTAAGGATGTTGTAGTCCTTGGTGACCATGTTTGAAGTTTGCAATACTTGCTGGGAAGGTTGAGTTCTGAACCTGTTCCCCGGACTTTCTTGCTCACACGCAATGTTGCAAGTCATAACTTTTGAAATGCCTGATACCTCCTTTAAAATTAATGCATAGATATGAATAAAATTTTGTTTTCACAGACAAACGTTGTTGGTCTTTTGGCTGCTCCAGGCAAGGGGTCCCAACAGCGGACCATCCGGTCTGCACATACAAGCTTGGCACATGGATGCCCTTGGATGCCTGATGCAACCCTCCAATTTTATCCAGGCTTGGGACCGGCACTGCATCCAATGAATGGGGTTTGGGCACAGGCTGGGAATCGAACCCAGGCCTTCCACATGGCAGGCAAAACACCTACCACTGAGCCACCAATGCCCCTTGTTTTTATAGACAAATAAAAGATGTAAAACAAACAAGATATGAAACATAAAAACAATCAGGAGCTTTATGTTGATAAAAAAATGACAAATTTGTGAAATCTACTTGTAATAACTTGTTTTTAATTCTTTCCATGGTTAAAATATGTTAAATAAATGAGCGAAAAAATTTTGTAACTAGAAGAATCATGATGTCAATTAAAAAAGAGAGGGGGGATAGAGACAGTCTAGCACCCCACGTTAGCAAACAGGAACCTGAAAAACAGGAAGATTGCAAATAGAAATCTTAAAAAAGAAGAAAATTTGCCTATCTTCTAAATGGTATCAAAATTTAAATTGAATTGGAGGAAGCAACCAAAATAAACATAACCAACACATTTATGAAGAGTGACAACTCCACAGTTTATGTATTTATAAGCAAAATGTTAAGTAATTCTTCTTATTATTATTATTATTATTATTATTCCATCCATCCATCCATCTAGGAACCTCTGTAGTACAACAAGGAACTGTGGAGGCCTATGGTGGCCATTGTATTTATTCCTATTTTTACGACTGTGGCAGGACAGCCGGTCAACATTCACACACGCATTCACACACTACAGGCAATTTGGGAACACCAATTCTGCATGTCCTTGGAAACCAGAGAACCCAGAGGAAACCCACCAAGCATTGGGAGAACAGTGCTAACCACTAAGCAACCATGCTGCCTAATATTATTATTATTATTAGTAGTAGTAGTAGTAGTATTTAATTTTTAAAAAAAACTCATGGTGTTTTTTCTCATTTTATGTTACAACTTATTTCTTGTTTACGATCAAGAATCATGCCATATAGTTATGACTACATAGACACAAGCAGCCAAGGGAATAACCTGGTTCCCTGCAGGCTTCTAAGTCTACCTGTTTCCTGGATACATACAGTACTACCACATCAGTTAACCCAGTCTGCATTAGCTGTAGTCATGCTGTTTGCATTTTTAGCCAGTATTAAGCTCAAATAGAAAACAAGGACAGGGACATATGACCAGCCAGAATGTGGTTTGAGAGCGTCAAGAGGATATTGATTTATGGCAAACTTTGGATTTGTAAATAAAGGGAAACGGGAGCTGGTCTTCTGGTGCTTGGAGGTCATTAGGCCTGCTCACGTGCCTGGACGCAGGTGGCACTCAAGCATTGGGAATTATCATGAGTGAGAGCTTTTATTTTTCACTTCATCGCGATAGGATTAAGTGACTATATACTTTTTGGAAATGTGCCACTTGGATGTCTCAGTCCTGTAACATTATGGAGCAGAAGAACACAGAGAACACAGTGTACTTTGTGGAGTATGGAAATGGAAAGGTTGCAAGTCCCGTCTCGCAAGTAAGTGCTTTATATAAGACTTAAACTGGGGGTTAATATTTATAGTCAACATTTATTACTGATGCCTGATGGATAGGCCTGATAATGAATGCACACTGTCATATGATTAATTCACATGATTAATAATAACTCAAAAAAAAAAAAAAATCACATGTCTTGCTGTCATGCAGATTGAGCTGAGATAATTCATGTGGTTCATGCGATGAATCATTATGCATCTAGTACAAGTAACAAATATCAACCAGTTGAAACTAGTAATATATTAGTAATCCAGTGCTTTGTCCATATATTCTTCTGTAGTACTACCTCTGGTTTAACACATATGATAAAAAGAATTTAGAATGCAAAATATTTCATATAAGTTTAAAGGTGTTCACTATTTTGTAGAAACACTTTTAAAACATGCAAAGTATTCTCATCTTTTCATAACCATGGTATTTACTTTCCCACCTTATCTATCCATTGTCAAGTGTCTTTTGAGTGCTTAGACTGAGTGTGCATAATTATAGCTTAAACTCAGCAGGTAGGTAACTCTCAGGCAAATGTGTTGGTTAAGCAGTGCTTTTCCTGCTACAAGTAATCTGTAAATACTGTGATGGTTTTGTGGAGTTTCATCTTCATGAAAATGGACAACAATGTCATGGGGCATTGCATTTAGGGTAGGTCACCATGCTTTAGTAGGACATACTTCTTTCAAAACAAATATATATATGAAAGTGCAAATGCAACAGGTAACAGAAGTAAAGTGGCAGTGTATATATATATATATATATATATATATATATATATATATATATATATACACTGCCACTTTACTTCTGTTACCTGTTGCATTTGCACTTTCATATATATATTTGTTTTGAAAGAAGTATGTCCTACTAAAGCATGGTGACCTACCCTAAATGCAATGCCCCATGACATTGTTGTCCATTTTCATGAAGATGAAACTCCACAAAACCATCACAGTATTTACAGATTACTTGTAGCAGGAAAAGCACTGCTTAACCAACACATTTGCCTGAGAGTTACCTACCTGCTGAGTTTAAGCTATAATTATGCACACTCAGTCTAAGCACTCAAAAGACACTTGACAATGGATAGATAAGGTGGGAAAGTAAATACCATGGTTATGAAAAGATGAGAATACTTTGCATGTTTTAAAAGTGTTTCTACAAAATAGTGAACACCTTTAAACTTATATGAAATATTTTGCATTCTAAATTCTTTTTATCATATGTGTTAAACCAGAGGTAGTACTACAGAAGAATATATGGACAAAGCACTGGATTACTAATATATTACTAGTTTCAACTGGTTGATATTTGTTACTTGTACTAGATGCATAATGATTCATCGCATGAACCACATGAATTATCTCAGCTCAATCTGCATGACAGCAAGACATGTGATTTTTTTTTTTTTTTGAGTTATTATTAATCATGTGAATTAATCATATGACAGTGTGCATTCATTATCAGGCCTATCCATCAGGCATCAGTAATAAATGTTGACTATAAATATTAACCCCCAGTTTAAGTCTTATATAAAGCACTTACTTGCGAGACGGGACTTGCAACCTTTCCATTTCCATACTCCACAAAGTACACTGTGTTCTCTGTGTTCTTCTGCTCCATAATGTTACAGGACTGAGACATCCAAGTGGCACATTTCCAAAAAGTATATAGTCACTTAATCCTATCGCGATGAAGTGAAAAATAAAAGCTCTCACTCATGATAATTCCCAATGCTTGAGTGCCACCTGCGTCCAGGCACGTGAGCAGGCCTAATGACCTCCAAGCACCAGAAGACCAGCTCCCGTTTCCCTTTATTTACAAATCCAAAGTTTGCCATAAATCAATATCCTCTTGACGCTCTCAAACCACATTCTGGCTGGTCATATGTCCCTGTCCTTGTTTTCTATTTGAGCTTAATACTGGCTAAAAATGCAAACAGCATGACTACAGCTAATGCAGACTGGGTTAACTGATGTGGTAGTACTGTATGTATCCAGGAAACAGGTAGACTTAGAAGCCTGCAGGGAACCAGGTTATTCCCTTGGCTGCTTGTGTCTATGTAGTCATAACTATATGGCATGATTCTTGATCGTAAACAAGAAATAAGTTGTAACATAAAATGAGAAAAAACACCATGAGTTTTTTTTAAAAATTAAATACTACTACTACTACTACTAATAATAATAATAATATTAGGCAGCATGGTTGCTTAGTGGTTAGCACTGTTCTCCCAATGCTTGGTGGGTTTCCTCTGGGTTCTCTGGTTTCCAAGGACATGCAGAATTGGTGTTCCCAAATTGCCTGTAGTGTGTGAATGCGTGTGTGAATGTTGACCGGCTGTCCTGCCACAGTCGTAAAAATAGGAATAAATACAATGGCCACCATAGGCCTCCACAGTTCCTTGTTGTACTACAGAGGTTCCTAGATGGATGGATGGATGGAATAATAATAATAATAATAATAATAAGAAGAATTACTTAACATTTTGCTTATAAATACATAAACTGTGGAGTTGTCACTCTTCATAAATGTGTTGGTTATGTTTATTTTGGTTGCTTCCTCCAATTCAATTTAAATTTTGATACCATTTAGAAGATAGGCAAATTTTCTTCTTTTTTAAGATTTCTATTTGCAATCTTCCTGTTTTTCAGGTTCCTGTTTGCTAACGTGGGGTGCTAGACTGTCTCTATCCCCCCTCTCTTTTTTAATTGACATCATGATTCTTCTAGTTACAAAATTTTTTCGCTCATTTATTTAACATATTTTAACCATGGAAAGAATTAAAAACAAGTTATTACAAGTAGATTTCACAAATTTGTCATTTTTTTATCAACATAAAGCTCCTGATTGTTTTTATGTTTCATATCTTGTTTGTTTTACATCTTTTATTTGTCTATAAAAACAAGGGGCATTGGTGGCTCAGTGGTAGGTGTTTTGCCTGCCATGTGGAAGGCCTGGGTTCGATTCCCAGCCTGTGCCCAAACCCCATTCATTGGATGCAGTGCCGGTCCCAAGCCTGGATAAAATTGGAGGGTTGCATCAGGCATCCAAGGGCATCCATGTGCCAAGCTTGTATGTGCAGACCGGATGGTCCGCTGTTGGGACCCCTTGCCTGGAGCAGCCAAAAGACCAACAACGTTTGTCTGTGAAAACAAAATTTTATTCATATCTATGCATTAATTTTAAAGGAGGTATCAGGCATTTCAAAAGTTATGACTTGCAACATTGCGTGTGAGCAAGAAAGTCCGGGGAACAGGTTCAGAACTCAACCTTCCCAGCAAGTATTGCAAACTTCAAACATGGTCACCAAGGACTACAACATCCTTACACACTTTCACAATCACCGGAGTTCTGATTGAGCACTCCTGTTCCTAATTACCACACACTATATTCCAACTGTGTTTGACTGATGGCACTGAGTAACTCAGTGTAAGGATCTATCAAATTACCAACGTCAATGAACTTTTGTAAATGTGGTGCTTGCTGGGAAATGGAGTTCAGAAACCTGTTCTCCTAATTCTCTCACAGTGTGTTTGTTTTTGTGTTTATTTTATCCCTCTAAAATTTAATTTGTGTCCCTCCAGTGACAGTTTAAAATGCCTTGTACTTTTGCATTTATAAGTGTATCTCTGGTGCCTTCAGTGACTATATTTAAAATATCCTAAACCAGTTTCTTACTGTGAAATGCTGAGTTTCATCTCTTTACTGCAGCTGCCTTCAGCTGCTGCTTGTTTATAAGTCTTACTGCCTTCAGTCTTGTTCACAGTAAATGAAAAGCATACCCAAGCTCAAGCATGAGAACACGTCACAGATTTAGTCAATGAAGAATATCCCATTTCTTTGCCTTGAGAAAATCTCGAGGAGCTTTCACTGTATGTTTTTCAATTTTGCATCATTTTTCTAATTCTGACCAGAGATTATAGCACTATTCACTTCAGAATTCGTCCTCCTACTTTTATTAGCAGTCAGGTCATAAATAAACACCAATGACCCAGTTCCACTTGCAGCCAAACAAGCTTATGCCAAAACACTGCCTCCACCATGTTTGACAGATGATGTGGAATGCTTTGGATCATGAGCTGCTCCTTTTCTTCTCAATACTTTTCTTTTTTCCATCATTCTAGCACAAATTAATCTTGGTTTCATCAGATGAAGAAAAATCCATGGCAAAATCTAATCTGGCCTTTCTGTCCTTAGGCGTTACAACCTTGTTGTGATGCAATATGAAGTTGTCTCTTGACTGTTGACTTTGACAATGACATGGCTACGTCCTCAAGAGTGTTCTGGACTTGACTAGGTGTTGTGAAACGGTTCTTCTTTACTGATGGGCAAAATTCTACGATCATCCACTTAAGTTGTCTTAAGTGGTCTTCAGTGCTGTTGCTGAGCTTGCCAGGTAATTGCTTCTTTTTAGGAATATTCCAAATGATTGTAATGGCCAATCCCAATGTTTTTTGTTATCTTCCCGATTAGTTTATTTTGGCGACCTCCACTTGCAAAGGCACCTCTTTGGACTGCATGTTGAGTGCTCAAGTGATCATCTACCAAAAACAAATATAACACCCAGAGCCACCTCCAACAGCTCAGTGAACAGACTTCACTCGCATCTTGAGTGCTTCATTTGAATTTGAATGTAGTGTACAGAGTACTCATGCATACATTCTGTACATACATACGTGTACATACATACACACATACTTACCTACAGTTGAACACTACTCTTGTATTATTTGTAATTGAAAAATCCCCTTTGTCACAGTCAAGGGTCGCCCACTGTGCGGTTTGTCTCAAGATTTGTTTCCCCTTATTTAAACTTCGTCATTCATCACTTGTCAGTGATGTAATGTCTGTAAATATTCAGCAGCAACGTGAAAGACCAGCAACTGCAACAAATGGGTTCCCCTATGTGCCACGGATGGCTCTGCACAATCGGGCACGACTCGAAAATATCTCTGGGGGAATGCTGTGGTGGCTGGCACCAGGACAGTGGCAGGGGATCCTTTGGGATTGCCTTTTCTGTGAGATCGGACCAGATCAGCTGGCCTTAGGCCTCACGGCCATGTGTGAGCTTTGGGTGCCCACGCTCCTGTCACCGGTTTGCTAGTGTATACAGTAGTTGGTGCTCAGTTCTCAGTGTTGATATACAGTAGTTGGAATATAATTGACAATCAATGTTAATGGGTTGACATTGAGTGGTGTTAATGTTATATGCATGTTGAGTGGTACATTTGTATGAAGGAAAAGTTATTCTATCAACATGTGCAATTTGAAAATTATGCCTACATTTGCATTGCTGTTGGTACAGCCCTTGTGTATATGTGGTTACTTAAATATGCAATTTAGAATTAATAATATACATTGGTTGAGTGTAAAAAATATAGCAAACTCTGCTTTGATTGTGTTTTTTTTTTACATTCACATTTCATACAAACTTCCATAATTCTTTTGATTGTGTAGATAAAGATTGTTGAAGATAATAAGTAATATT
>JAOVVA010012194.1:0-16985 GCA_028565275.1 Leiocassis micropogon
TGAAGCTGCTTTGAGACAATGACCATTGTTAAAAGCGCTATATAAATAAAATTGAATTGAATTGAATTGAATATTTTATTTTATTTTATTTTATTTTATTTTATTTTATGCTATTTAATTTTATACTATAATATAATAATAATATTGAAATACTATTTTTTATACTATACTTACTACTATAATACTATATTTAATCTTGTATTATCGTATTATTTAATTTTTTATTATTTTATTTGCAATCCTTTATTTAGTTTCTCTTTTATGTCCTCGGGTACTTAAAAGACACTTATAAATAAAAATTATTATTATTATTATTATTATTATTATTATTATTATATTATTATTATTATTATTATTATTATTTGATGACTTATCAACTAAAATAAACAGCCAGATGTAAATTAAATGTGTTAATTGCACTATTAAAACAATGACAAGAGGTCTTGTTGACCTGATTATAATTTATATGTATAATATCTATGTATTATATTATATTATATTATACAGTAATAAGAGATTAATTTAGTATAACAGTTTATAGTAGTAAAGTGTAGTATATAGTATAGTGATTTATTTCCTAAATCGAAAGCTGTGCGCGAGAATCGGAACTGAATCATCCTGGTGAACCGATTCACTCGACTCGGAGTCGATTCTTCCTGAAATTGATTCTTTTTTTAGGATCGACTGCGAGTCCTAATGATCAGCGCGCGCGCGGAGAGAGTGCTCCAGGATAGCAGCAGTGTGCGCGCGCGTGTGTGTGAATCCTTTATTTCTCTTTAACTCTATGCAGAAGTGAAGAGCTATACCAGAGGTGTTAGTTTTGTTTTCCCTCCTGTTTAGAAGGCTGGTGTGAGTGTGCGTAGCCATGGAGACCCTGGAGACCGGAGACCGTGACGCTTTAACCTAAGATCCTGTGTACAGGCTTGCTCATCATTATTCTTTTTTGTTGTTGTTAATTAATTTGTCAATTTATAATTTTTTTTTTTTTTTTTGCTGCTTTACCAGTCTTGTCAGAATGTCCTTTCTTTGAGCTTCCTTGCATGGTAACATGATACAGAAGGTAGTGTTTCACCTGCTCCTGGTCCAAGCAGGAGGACTCCATTAGTTACAAACCAGCTGAAATTGTTCAGTTCAGGACACCCGAGATGGCCAACCTCATGGACTCGACTCAGGTAAGTTGAATAGCAACATTTCAGTTTCAGCACTGTCGCCTCGCACCTCCAGGGTTGGAGTTCGATTCCCGTACCTTGTGTCTGTGTGCATGGAGTTTGTATGTTCTCCCTGTGCTTGGTGGGTTTCCTCTGGGTACTCCGGGTTCCTCCCACAGTCCAAAAACAGGCTCATTGAGGTTCCCAAACACCCCATAATTTGTGAATGAGCATGTGAATGTAATGGATTGGCACCTAATCTAGGGTGTACCACGCCTCGTGCCATAAGTTCTGGGTGGTTAGCACTGTCGCCTTGCACCTCCAGGGTCCGGGTTCGATTCCCGCCTCTGTGTGTATGGAGTTTACATGTTCTCCCCATGCCTGTAATGTGTGCCCTGGGGTAAGTGTCCAGCCCCCCAAAAAAGTGAAACCTGAATGGACAGATCAATGTTTATTCTTTCTGCAGGAAGTTTAAAACCAGTTTGTCTCATGTGTTCTAAATCTGTGGCGTTAATAAATAACAGTCATGTGAAGCGCCACTATGAGACAAAACACAGGCCGTTAGAGCGAACTTATCCGCAGCAGTCCAGGGAGAGGCCATGTAAAATACCTGAACTGAGAGCCCAGTATGACACCTAAATGAGTCCAGTATGAGTCCTTTCACATTCGTTTACAGCCCAGCAGCATGCAAATGAAGATTCACTAAAGATTGGTTAAAGATTGTTGTTTTTATTACATACACATACAAGTAAATATAAAAGGTCATCAAAGTGTCCACATGTTTATGGTGGTTCCTGAAAACTGTCAATAAATATTATTGAAATGCTATGAACATTTAAAATTTCTTATGTTTTATAGACTTATGTAATAAAGACTGCATGTATAGGGATCTGAATCCTAACACAAACATGAAATTCAGACCTCGGCTCGAAGAACATTTTATTGACTGGACCTTATTAAATTTTAATTCAGTAACCCTGGTATAGAAGATGAGTAAGGGAGTGAGTGAGTGAGTGAATGAGACTTAAGACTAAAGAGCCTCCCATGTACAAGTAAGTTGTATAGTAGTAGTACTATCACCACATGGTGAAACCTTCCTAGGTTACAGACACCCAGGGACAACATGATGCACTGGCAATGGCACTCCTGCAGTCACAAGTTTCTTTATTTCTGGACCTGTCCTTGGTCCTTTTGTCAACACCATCATGCTTTATTTAAAGCAAAGTATAGTACAGTATATCTGAGACCTTGGTTTGTTTCCCAACCAAAGCTACTGGATGCAGTGCCAGTCCCAAGCCTGGATGAAATTATAGGGTTGCCACGATAAAACAGACAGGCTTGTAAGCAGATCTGGTGGTCCGCTGTGGAGACCTCTTGATGGAGCAACTGAAAGTACATTATATGAGTACAGCTTTATTTTGCGTAAACTTTGACTCTTTGTCATGTTTGGTATCGTTACGGTTGTGTGCAAAATGCAAATAAGGGTGGCCTGTCAGGTGGACAAGAACCTGGACCTGAACAGCAGGTTCATGAGTGTTCAGGTGTTCAGTCATTCGTCTCAGCAGCATACCTACATCTAACACCACTTGTCCTGTGTCCCGAATTAGACTTATGTGTTATTCTAGATTACTTTGAAAAACAGTTATAAAGCATTTTTAATTACTTTATCATTAATCAAGCTCAGATCATGCAGTGTATTTGTCCTACAAGTGCCATTTGCTATAAAGCCGTAAAATATTAGTATGGGAGCATTCATACTGGAATAATGACTGCATTTGATATAAATTATAGTTGTTGCTATTTTCAGAGCTACTGTTCTAGAAAAGTATTCAAAATCAGCTGACCAATCAGAATAGAGACTTTGTTTAAGACGCTTGTCTGCTCCTTGAGAGTGACTGGCAGAGGTTTATAAGTCAATCTTAAAGAGCAGATGATGTACAGATTTGTGTTTTTTCCCCTGGTCATGGTTCATCGGAGGCATTAAACCTGCTGCGTAAAATCGATTTACCTTCATCTGATCCGAGGAGGAGAAAAGTGCAGTACACAGTACTGTAAGAAAGAAGATCTTGGTCCACTCACGGAAATGTTGTGACAGTGTTCGCTGGCTGTTCATCCAGTTACTATGGGAAAGGTGAAGGTGGCATCCAAGGACAGTGTAATTATAATGTGACTATGTCTGGATGGCTCGAGTGTTTTTATGGCGGCCGATGAAGTGAGAAAAAATATGATGTTGTACTAATGATATCCAAACACATTAGTGCTCTGATAGATAGTTTGTAAAGTTCTAGCATTTGTAATCTAAAGTGGTGTAAAGTTGCACACTCTAATATCTATTTTTCTTTGATTAATTCTTCAGCATCATTCTGATAAGCCTATGCAATGTCGCAACATTTATTTCCATCCAGAGTTGCATTAATTTCTCTCCAAGATCTTGTATTAATTATAGGAGAGTGAGACCATTGTGTAAAGCCTTCTCCAGCACATCCCCAAAATTCTCACTGGGGTCTGGACTCTGTGGTGGCTAATCCATGTGTGAAAATGATGTCTCATGCTCCCTGAAATAGAAAAAAAATCTATTGATGGAAAAACCTGGTTATTCAGTTCATCAGTTGACCTCATTTGTTCTGGGCACATAAGCATGCTGAGCCTAGACCTGACAAACAGAAGCAACCCCAACTCATGACACTGCCTTCACAGCAGTTGTACACAGCTTTGTACAGTACAGTAGACACTAGGCCACTAGGCATAATGGGTGCATCGCTTCATCCGCCTCGCATCTTACCTCTGGAACTCGGTACTTCTGGACTCCTCAGACCACATGACCTTTTTCCATTTCTCCACAGTCCATTGTTTACGCTCCCTAGCAAATTGAACCCCTTTTTTCTGATTAGTCTTAAGTGTTTTTTATTCTTCCCTTGAATTATCTTCGTATTATGCATTTGGAAATGCTCTTACTTTGACTATTAAACACAGCTGTGAGTTCTACTGTTGTTTTTTCATGATTTGATTTTTACTAAGCTCATTCAGGATGTTGTTCTGACCACATTTCCTCCTCAAAGATGATGGTTTCACAGAGTAGACGCACTAGTGGGCACAGGTAGATCTATACATACTACAGACCTAATGGGGGCATCTTCAGGATCCACTGAAGCTTTAAAAATTTGAGCACCCCAGACTTCTTTTGGACTAAGTCATGATATAAAATTTTGGCCCCTAATCTGTTAGCAACTAATACTCCTATCTCACCTATGCGGTTCACGCAGTAGCCGTAAGTACGGTTCATCTTGATTCACCGCGAGTTTTGGCGCTGTGATTACATTTCCATACTTTCGTGCGTCGGTCCTCACATAGTCATACTGCATAGGTGAGATAGGGGTATAACAGCAGAAAAACACGGGAGGAGGGGGGGAGTTCGGGGGCAGGGCTTGTAGAACAACTTTCACACACACACACACACTAAGGAATTGGGAATGACTGCTGTCTGGCGGATTACATAAATTGTCTAAATATCGGATTACATTTTTGAAAAAGTAACTAAATAACTGAGCACTTAAATGGCGGACCCAATGCGTTAGATTACTCGTTACATCAAGAAAGTAATCCAAGCACTCTAACGCGTTACAAAGTTACACCCAACACTGGTCTTAAGCTAAGAACAGTGCCACAGTGAAAGTCATGAGTTATTTGCAACCCTATTTGTAACATTTTGGCTTTGAAAAGATTTCTGACAGCACATCTGCCCATGTCTGTCTTTAAAAATTAATCACGAGCGAGAGTAATCAACAATTTCAAAGCATCAGGTTTGTCATTAATTTATATAATCAAGGACAGGGATTAGTGGAGTGATGAGTAGACCTGCTGTTCCTCAAACACAGCGCAGTTACGCTGATTAATCTCTCCTGGTCTGTTGTTTAATCCGAGTTCAAATCAAGGTCAAATCCACGGGATGCTCATCGGCTTCATTATGTGCTTTTAAATCTAAAATACTGATTTCCTAAGAGTTTTATTTCCAAGGATTTTGTGTGTGCGTGTTGTCTTTTGCCTGTCTTTTTGCTTTTTGCAGTTTTGCTTATTGATCTCTGTTGGTCTGAATTCTTAATATATTTCGACTTTCACTGATGCACAGTGTATTCCCAGTCCGTATGTTTTAACCCTTTTCCTCCAATATCATGATGCCCAACATTCTTCAGGAAGAATTAAAGGATAACAAGAAAACATGGACTCGACTGTGTTTTGTTTGCTAATGTATTGCAATTAGTAGCATCATAGTTTCGTAGCCCAGGGTCTTTGGCTCTGTGCTACAGTAGCTTTAGTTCCAGCAAAAGAGTTTAAGCTGAAACCTAGGAGAGGATGCAACAACCAGTGGGGGTGCAGCATTGTCTACCTGCATTCAGGAACGTGAAAGACAGAAAGAGCATGAAAAGATAACAAATACGGGCACTGTTCTACAAACTGTATGATAGGGTAAGGTACTAGAGATGCCACACCAGGGTCATCATGTGTTCTTGAGGCAGCTCTCCAGATTCTGTACTGGGAAATGTCAAGAATTCCTATAATTCCTAGATTCTTCAAATTCATCAATTCCCACACAAACGCACAGTGAGAGCATGCTCACTTTTCACAGTGTGATGTTGAGTCTGAGTGCTGCAATTGTCTTATCGAGGGTGGGGTGTTCTGGGATTTACTCTGAAAGCTTCCCTCTGCATGCTAACTTTCATCTCTACTTCTGATTGCTCTCTATCTCTATATCCTGCATTTTGCCCCCTTTCCATTCTATGTTATGCGCACACAAACACATGGCATCTATAGTCTACTGCAAAGGAAGAGATCAAACGCACACTCTCTCCCCTCTCTGTCTCGCTCTCTTATTTTCCATCATTTTCTCCCTCTCATCCGGTCCCTCACTCTTTGTTTTCCTTCCCAGCCCTCATTTATTTTTCATGCCTCTCTCTCTCTCTCTTTCTCCCTCTGACTCTGTAAGAAGCCTGTCATTACCCACTCTGCACCTGCTCCATCTCATGCTCTCTTTCTGCTTTTTACTAAATGACTCTATATCGATCCCAGCGAAACGTGCATGCCGTGTTTTTCTCATAGTCTTCCCACCGTCTGCCCCTCGGCCCCAGGTTAAGTACAAACACCTCCTGCAACACACCTCCTGCCTGTGAGCGTTCACTCTTTCATTAACACTCACAGCTGTCATCACCACCAGGTTCTAATCAGATAAGCCAGATCTAACATGTTGTCGGTCTTGGAACACTCTTACTGCCACCACAGGGTGATTTATTTTTCTTGCCTGGAGCATTCAAGATTTTTTGGTTGTTTATTTGTTTGTTTGTTGTTTGACAAAGAGTAGGATGATCATAAGTGAGCTGGGGGAAGTAAACAGGAAGTATTAAATAAATTATAAATGTATAGATTTATCAATGTATCCCTAATGCACTAACCAGAGGCAATGATGGCCAGCAAAAACTCCCCAAGACAACCTTGAGAGGATCCAAAATGGAAACTTATAGACGGGATATTTGATAGTATTTTTGTAAATAAATATATTCTATACCTGTGTACTAAATTGTCAAAAAGAGCAATTTGGAAATGATATACTTGGAAATTAATTTTAGGTAACATGAGGTTCACTTTATTGAGGTTGGCAATGGACTGATAGAGACTTCTCTGTCATGGCAATTTATTCCTGAAACTATCGGAGCAATTCGAATGGCAAAATGAGATAAACACTAATTTTGGACATTCACTTATTTAGGATAACTACACGGCCTGGCGGAAAAAATTAAATAAAAAAAAACATTTCTTAAAAACTCCATGTCAAAAGACATATGCTGTGGTCATGCAACGATGTTACCTAGTTTCATAAGGGACAAAATTATTTTCCTGGATCAAGCAAAGGAAACAACTAAGGAGAAAAATTGGACTAGGATCTGTAAAATGCATTATTAAAACCTGGAAGGATAGCAGTGAACCATCATCATCGAGGATGATGTGGACTGTGGAGAAATGGAAAAAGGTCATGTGATGGATGCAGCAGGGTAAGAAGAGAGGCGGATGAAGTGATGCATCCATCATGCCTAGTACCTACTATACAAGACTGTGCAGGCAGTGTTATGAGCTGGGGTTGCTTCTGTTGGTCAGGTCTAGGTTCAGCAATGTTATGTTCTCAAAGAGCCAGGTTAAGTGATTACCTGAATATACTAAATGACCAGGTTTTTTCATTTCAATGGATTTTTTCTTCCCTGATGGCAAGGGCGTAAAGCATGAGACATCACTTTCACACATGGATTGGCCACCACCAGTGTTGGGGGACGTTACTTTTTAAAGTAACTAATTACATTACAAAATTACTGTCATTAAAAAGTAATCAGTTACATTACAGCATTACCTTCTGATAAAACTAACTAGTTCGAGTATTTTTCCGTTGCAGAAAATGAAAAATCCTTTGTGATTCCTAATGCATGTTGTTTTAGTCAAGACCTAAATCACATACTTAAACCCAAATCACATTTCAAATTGAAGCGATAGGCTTTTTAAACACATATATAAATGGTTTAAATTAAAGTGCGTATGCATTTAAAACACAGAACTGAACTATTATGTTTTTGAAGAACTTGTGCTTTTAAAATTCATATGCTTTTAAAATACATACCTTTAGAACTAAGAAACCAAATACGGTAGCCTACGGAGTTGCAATCCGAGGCAGGGGGGCATTTTAACGTCTAACACCAGGAGCAGCCGAAAGACCAACAACAAACAAAATAGCCTACATACCTGTAGGCAGTGGGAGCGGGGGTCGGGGCTTGTAGGACGACTTTCACATGCACACACATACACTAATGGAATCACTGTTGTCTGGCTCACGGTTTACATATATTGTCTGAATAACGGATTACATATTTGAAAATATAACTAAATAACTAAGTACTTAAATGGCGGACCTAACTCGTTAGATTACTTGTTACATCCGAAGTAATGCAAGTACTCTAACGTGTTACTTTGTAATGCATTACACCCAACACTGGCCACCACAGAGTCCAGACCTTAACCCCATTGAGAATCTTTGGGATGTGCTGAGGTCTGACTTTCCCATAATCAATACAAGATCTTGGAGAGAAATTAATGCAACTCGGGACGGAAGTAAATGTTGCGATAAGCATCAGCTCATCAAAATGATGCCACTGCCCTAATCAAAACAGATGATGGTCCAATGAACCATTAGAATCTGTGACTTTTTTTGTTTTGGCCGGCCAGTGTCTTTTCCTCAGGCACGCAATTATAAATTAGTAAAATTAAGCAGAGAAATAACGCTACAGTGCTGAAGAGATATGTAATCACTTTGTGTACAAGACCGAAGAGACGCCCCTGCTGTTTGTGGTAAGTCAAATTGTTTAATTGAAGCCACAAGCCATTATAGCAAAACCAATGCAGTTCAAAACCACATTCATTCACATTTCTTACTTGAACAGTCCTCAGTAGTTTAAGTATCTATAAATCATGTATCTTATTAGACTTTATGGGACCGTCCTTAGCAGTAGTGAGTGATCTTCATGGGATGCGGATACCAACCAGTGGTGGGGCCTCAGTATGGATCAGGCAGGTCTAAAGACTTCAGAAGTAGCATGCGTAGCTTGACAGAGAGAGAGAGAAAGAGAGTATACACAATTACACAAATTTACTGTATACTTACGTACAATGTGTACGTTGTTTAGAGTGCAAACTGGGACTCCAGCAAAACTAGATGCCACTCCACCATCAAAAATCGTGACTGAATGCAAGAAAGTAGAGAGTGACAACATCCCAGTTCCCCAAAACACTCTACGCCTGTCTGTTTGTCATAAGCCAGAAAAGTGGACATCTAGTTAGTTTCTGATCAAGTATTTTGCCTTCAGCTAAATCATTTAGAAACCGTGCAACAGGGATCTTAAATGCAAGGATAACTACAAACACATTCTTTTTTATACATTTAACAGCTCTGCTGCAGAATATGTATTGAGTGCTCAGCTCTGTGCAATAATTTGCACGATGGTCCTCGACTTAATAATAATAATAATACATTTTATTTATATTGCATTTATATTTGAAGCAAATCTCAAAGTGCTACAAATTAATTTGACCCGAAAGCTCTGAGAAAAAGATATGTTTTTATGACTTACTGTAATGACCACTAGAGGCTTAACCCTATCACAGCAGCAGAGTCGAAGGCACTACCGGTTCTTACCCCCTAATATGCCACTACTGGCAAATCGCTGGCACAACTGGGTGTCATAATCTGATATTTAACTTTCAGAGTTTCCAAACTTGTCTGATCTGTTTTCCTTTTAAACCACTGATCTTAAATCTCTAGCCCTTATTATTCATTAATGAAGGGTGTGTTCACACTCCCGAATTCTATTAAAACTAATTCTAGAGTGGTTCTGTTAGTACAGTTCACTTGAACAAGGGTGAACCTTAATGCGCACCAAGCAAGACTGCTTAAAAAGGCGGGTCTTGGGATGCATTCCATTTTCTGATATTGTGTGAACTTTCCCATGCCTCTATGTTCTCATAACACCTCATTGCACTTCCTGATTCCTTATAGGCGGGTCCTTATATGGGAACACCTCCTATAGCCCATGTTCAGATGAATATATCACTCTCACTCACACATCGTCTATACCGCTTAAGCCTGTATTCAGGGTCGCAGGGGGCCTTAGACCTATCCCAAGAGACTTAGGGCACATATATAAACAACTTGTGTCCCCTGGAACTGGAAAAAAGGTTAATGTTTTTCCTATATGTCTATGTCTATGGGTCTCTCTATGATGTATATGTTAATGACTTTTGCTCTTTTTATTGCTGCTAATAAACAAAGATCTTCAGACACCTCATTCGTGTGTGTGAGTGTTTGTCCCTCTCCTTGCGGCAGACAATAATTCTCCTTCTTTTAATTTATTTAGTGTAGCCCACTTTCTTCATTCTCACTGATCATGTTGTGTATACTGTCTCAGTCAATCAAGCATGGTCATTGGAATTGCACTTCCTGATTCCTATGGTGGGTAAGCCACACCCACATAGTGTTAGGAATAGTTTTCTGTCTGTTTTTCCCCCCATTCAGACTTTGTTTGAATGATTAATCGCTTGGTATCATATTGAACATGAATATTTCACAGGTTTGTCCCCGGTAGCTGTTATTTAGTCAGAAGAAACCTGTCTCAAATGTCCTCCAGTTACTGGCAGGTGTAAGTAGGTCATTAACAGTCAGTTAATTATGCTTTTCTCTGCTGTCACAATAAACCCTGACGCACAAGATGATAAGCATGGTCTACTCCTCTAACTGGGTCATGTGACATGACCAATAAGGACCTGATGTCAGAATTCATCACACAGTCTGTTTGTCAGTCTGGATGTACAGTAGAAGCTTTATTTGATCTTGTCACTGGTTTAATTGACAGCTCTGTGACGAGAATTAGACGTGAATAAGATACTAACTTGTTTTTAGGAGGAGAAGCGGTTTCATATAGTCCCGCACAATTAATCACATAAAAAAAAAAAAAAAAATCGCAGTATGGACCTGTGTGATTATTTAATCAAACCCTTAACACTGGAAGTGAGAGGTCACAGTGCTGCCATTTCAGAACAGTTATTGGATCATTAAATGATTTTTATTAGCTCCATAACCTGAGTGCCAACAGAACGGACTTCATGTGAGAACAAAAAGTAAGAGTCACGAGTTTGATTCCCAGGTGATACTACAGCCACCTGTCGCTGGAACTCCAGGAATTAGTCTAGAGGAAACTTGGTTATGTTTTCTCAGTGGAGACGGATGGCTTACCATCAATCCTGGCAGCACTAGCCAATCATCAGTATCTGTGAGCTCAAGCAGTCAGAAGTGCTGAACAGCACTTTCCTACTTCCTGTAACGTTGTTCCTAATGTTGCATGAGGAGCAGTTTGAACAGATGTGGGTGGCTGGTCTTGCATGGTCTCTATGGCACGATATCTTCACCCTCCCTGGTTGGTACAGTAGTTGATGCCTTGATGGGAGAGCACCATATAAGAGAGATGCGTGGTTACTGCACTGGCCAAGCCATCAGTGGCAGTTGTTAATTCCAAACACTTGAGCAAAGCAACAAATATTTTTGCACACTGTCTCAGTTCTTGAACATCTGTGCCAAAAACAGCAGACACAATAATAATTTCCTAGTACATTAAAAAAAAAATCCCAGTCATTAAACATTTCCTCAAAATAGGCTGGATTTACATGTTGTCAACCACTGAACTCTAAACCACTTAACAGAGTCTGGTGTTTATGTGGTTTCACTTTGGACATGCAGCTTTATTTATGTCTATTAAAATATATTCTTACAGATTCCCCCTTTTTTCAGTGCTAACAAAGGAGTGTTTATTTGCTGGACATGAAAAGTGTACAGTCACTATCCCTGTTGTATTCAAATGTCCCATTTCGATGCTGGGATGATCACAGAATCAGACTGTCATGCCTGGAGATTTTTCCATGTGGCCCAGTATCAGTTTAGATTAGGCAGAGTAACACTTTCCGTATTAGAGTATATTACAGATTTGTTGATATGTTGTGTTTGAGTTTGCTCCTACAGTATATCAGAGTACTGCTCTATACTGTATCTATAATTCCTGTACTTACAGTTGAGATGTGGTTTCTCATTCTTCAATTTCACTTTGTTCGATCATACGTGTGTATTGATGACTTTACAGTAATTGTAGTGTGTGATGGTGTCCTAAACAACCATTATACTTTGAACCTGACCACAGGTTGTGATCTGCATCTTGTAGTTAGTGTTTAGCATGTGTATGGTTTATGAATGCTTATATGTGTTAGCTCTTGAACTGATGTATACTGCTGTATGAGTGATTTATACAGTTTTGCATTCATGTCTGTATAGTTTTACCTTCAGTAGTGTTTTGCAGTAGAGATGAAGAGCTTAGAGAGATATTTAAGTATTATAATGGCTGGTTAAAGAACATGGTTACTGTTTTGACCAGTGTGGTTAAACAAGTGTAGTACCAGGACTTAGACACACTTTACTTTTGGCTTTCAACAAACAGTGAAATGCTTGTAAAAGCTTGTCTACATGGGACCCGGATCCATCGGGCAATGGATATGTATATATACAGTATAGCCATTGTTTACAGCAGCTCGATTGTTTCTGAACACTTGGGGACACTTTTAAAGGACCTTGCTTAAGGGTCCAAGAGCAGCAACCTGGAAGCGCTGGGGCTTGAACCGGGGACCTCCTGGTCAGCAGTCCATCACAAGCCACTGAGCCACCCCTGTCGTTTACTTTTCATACAATGTGAAAAGGCCTTATTTTGCTCTACACCCCATTCCAGTAGGTAGTGGTATTTCCTCAACCGCCCATAAACTCAAAAGAAGAAGAAACAATAATAATTGTGTTTTTCGAGGAAGATACAAACAGTTTTTAATCATTTATTTTCAGGAACTGGTCAGTTTTAATGGGTGACACGGTGGTGTAGTGGTTAGCACTGTGGCCTCACACCTCCAGGCATGATGGTTTGATTCTGTTCTCCCCATGCTTGGTGGATGTCCTCCCACAGTTCAAAAATTTGTCGAGTAATCTAATTGGTGTTTCCAAAAATTCCCCGTTATCAGGTAGGCTCTAGACATAATAAGGGGTCTATATACTGTATGGAGTAAGTGATTAGGTTTAGATGTTTCCCTTAATAATGTGAAAGGGCTCTGAATAGAAAACTAACCAACAAACCTGGTAAAGTCATCATGCCTTGGTGTTTGAAACGCTCCTTTGAGACCCTGGTCCATGCTGACATTATATCATTGAAGCAGACATGCATGATATTTTTCTGCTCATCACAGCTGTAAAGAGTGGTTACTTGATGCTCACTGGATTTTTTTATTTTTTTTTTCCGTTAACTATGTAAACTTCACAGACAGGATGAACATCCCAGGAGATCAGCAGGTTCTGAACCCGAGCAGTGGAGGTGGACATGGCCATGCCAACAGCTTGTAGTGTTTGTAACAGACAGATATTTATGCAGATTCCTCTATTAGATTTGATTGAAGCTCTCATCGTTTGTCAGGCTGCGGTACAGATTGTTAAACAGAGAAGTTTGTGTGTTATTAGTGAGTCTGTTCTGCAGTAAATGTGTTTTTCTGCTTCACAGTCTCGCTCTTTGATCAAGTTGACTTTCCCTTTTTTTCCACTTGTGCTGAAAAGACGTTTTTCCGCGCCTCGACTCAATCCTCGTTCTGCTTCGAGAACCCGGGAAGCACTTCAGGGCCTCTCCAATTCGATATGTGTGTGCGTGTGTGATAATACAAGCTAAGCGCTGGCACTTCTGCATGTTAATGTGCCCGCATGCTGGTGGGCATAGCTCTATCAAAATGAAAAATAAACGCTGATGACTGCACACACATACACACATGCGGACGCACACACTTGAGCTGATAGAACTGTGGATAATCATCGTCTCCTCCACCGGAGCTCTCATCATTCAGGCATTTAGAGTCATTTTTAATCTGCTTTGGATGTCCATTAAAATCAGCTGGGTTCAGCCGAGGTCTCATTAAATAGAAACCGTTACCTAAAATGTAGTAACGTTATCTCATTTCCAAACAATGCAAATTGAATAGAATATAGATGCAATTCCACAGGTTAGAATTTGATCAAATAAACAAGAATAATACAAATCTACAAAAGTCACTTACAGTACGTTAGCATGTGCATGTGATGTGTAGAGCCACTTTATCAATTATTGAGAAAGTTAGCTAGGCTTTTTTCCCCCAGCAAATATTAACTTATAAAATACAAAATAACAGAACACAGTTCTGAGAGTAAAAGCTCCCTTTATTTCTCTATATAGTCACCTGCTACACTAATGCCCTTACCCCATTGTCTCACTAGTGCTTGGAAGATAGTAAGTTTTCTCAATACATCAGAGCCATAAATAGACTGTCTGTTTGAGTCACGTCTGAAACACTGGCCTCCCACGAACTCCTTTAACGGCCTGAATATGTGGAAATGGCTTAAAGCGAGGTCAGGAATGTATGGGGAATGTGGCTATAATCCCAGCCAAGTTCCTATAACGTGCAAGTGGCGTTGGTGCATGATTGTGGCGACATGATTTTCAAAGATCAGACGTTCGGTTGGGCTCCAAGTCACCTCGGCTGGGATTGTCATTCAGGGACGTACGGCCTTCTTTAAAACTTTTGCACCATTCAATTGTGTCACTGCAGTTAAGAGTCTTGAAGTCTTCTGTAAATATCAAGCACTCAAGTTCCAGTTTGACTTGAACGGCCCTCATATTTTATGAAGTTCAGTGATGGTCGCAGATGTTAAGCTAAAAATGTATTACATTAATTTATTACTATAAGACAATTTTAAAATTGTTATTAATCATGATTAAACACAGACTTTGACTGGGATTAACTAGACCAAAATTTTAATCGATCGACAGCATGACAGCACTAAAGACTTCAGCTTAGCTTAGCACTGAAACCTTCACCCTCTAGGTCAGGGAAGTGTGATGACAACAGGAAAGCGATACCATAATACATCTAGTCTTCTGAAATATTGTGAATTTCGGGATTCAAAATTCAAAGAACTTTATTAATCCCAGAGAGAAATTGCTTAAATTCACTGCTTTTAAAATAAATTTTATATATTACAAACTGATCAGAAGTTTTACAAATTTATTTTTCCTCTAGTTTTTAGTATTTTATATTGACATTAAATAAAATTACTATTAATCTGTGATATTTCTCCGGATTTTCGATCCGATGAGAATGTTTAGTTTCACAGCAAACTAATATACAGTAGATATTACGTGTCAGAAATGTCTCCTCCATGGTCAAGTTTTCAGTCAAAGTGACGATACAAGCATGTCCCCTTTTCCCTTTTTCCTTTATTCTCTGTCTCTCTCTCTCTCTCTTTCTCTGTTTATCCCTACGCTCGTCCTGTCTCTTTTTGAAAGCTCAGTGATAATCCTAAGGCAATCTCTGTGCTAAAGCTGGAGCTCTGCTCCACTGCTTCACTGCTCCACTGGCACAGCATTTTAATCTCTCAGCAAATGTTATTTTTCAAAAGTTCAGTCTCTTTTCACTTCTGTCACTTCTGGTTTGGGCGAAAGTCAATCAGTGTGTTGTATAGTTATATAATTATGCAATATCAAATGAAAGCAAGTGCTGTTGTGATAAATATCAGCACGGCTGTGATGCGGTTGTAGGCAGGAGGGAGCAGCCTGAGTACCGAAGCCATTACAGATAGTTTTTCTTTCTTGGCTCCCAACAGTGGATGGCAGAAGTGTCCTGACTGGGATTCAAACTCATGCCTCAACTTGGCATGGTCTCTACACAACTTTGGCATTGGTGGCTCAGTGGCTCAAGTTTTCTCACTTGCCATGCAGAAGGCCCGGGTTCGATTCCAACCCAATGTCCAGACCCCAGCCACTGGATGCAGTACCAGGTCCAAGCCCAGCTAAAACATAAGGGTTGTGTCAGAAAGGGCATCCAGTGTAAAAACTTTGAGCCAAATTTGTACTTGGATCAGATGTTCCACTGTGGCGCCCATTCTAAAGAACAACAACACTTGCCCACAACTCTCTTTTCATGCAGGCTGCCACGCTGGCTGACGAACAGGATTATATTCAAACGTGACTCAATTTCTGTTTAGCATTCTGTGTGTGTGTGCATACCAACGTTTGTGTTAAGTGATCTGCTCTGTGCTGTGACAGCAAGATACTCCATGTAGCACAAGTGCACGAGTGAGTGGTCATCTGCGTATAAGTGTGTGCGTTTTCAGAATGCAGTGCCACGTCCATAGACTCTTGTAATCCAAACCTGCTGCACTCGAATGTGAAGCGTGTAAAGGTGACGTGAGGAAACGCAATTCGTGTCCCTGCTCTCGCAGCGCAGTGATGAAAACATTGTCACCTTCTTCTTCTTCTTCTCTCCATAGTGTGATATTCATCTCTCATTAAATACGGCCTAGATGAGCTTATCAGACTTCTGCAGATTAATCACTGAGAAGCTGTGATATAAAAGGATAATTATTACTCAGTATTATTCATGCTCAGGATTAGTTTCTCAGGTAGCGCTAGTTGTGAAGGCCCATAATGATCGAATTAGTAGCTGAGAGGTTGAGTGAGAAGGTTTAATGGCAGCTCTGGGCGAGCTTTAAATTTTAATTGTTATTAAATATACTCATGTATTAGGTGCTTTTTTGGTATCACATACCGGATGTACCACACCTTGTGCCCCGAGTTCCCTGGGATAGGCTCCAGGCCTTCCGCACCCCTGTAGAGGATAAGCGCTAAGGCAGGTAAATATTACTGGACACTGGTAACAGGGTGTTTTCATATCATTTCCAAGAACACTTGACCCCAAAGCCTGGTTCATTTTGATCAGTGAGAAGACAGTTGTTCCAGGCTTGGGAACTGCCCTACCCGAGCATGGGTTGAATCAGATGTGGAAGCCATTCCTACTGTCAAAAGGAAGTAGAGCTCTGTTTAGACGTGACAGCATCAGTGCTGCCTGGCTCCTCTGAAATCTCTGTGTGCTTGTATCATGAGCTGATCTCATCCTCTGACCTACCTAGCTGATACAGTACGAATCAAGCTAAAAATAATAATAATAATAATAATAATAAGCTAATAAGAAAGAAGCAGAGAGCGTTCCTCTGGGCATTTTTCAGAAATATCAGTAATATTAGGCTTGTTCGCTTCTTCTCTGGTTGTTATGTCAGCTCACAAACCAGGTATGTGCCTCCTGCCATCTGCTGTATCGGACAGTAAAAATAGACAAGTGTACCCGAGTCGGAGAGCAAAAATAATGTAAATGCTG
>JAOVVA010012263.1:0-16981 GCA_028565275.1 Leiocassis micropogon
TAAAAAACTCTTATACTATCTATTCTCTCTCTTCTCTGGGACTTATCTTACATGCCTCAGCTATGCATTCCTGATGGCTTGATAGTTTAACACCTTTATCTATTCAATTCAATTCAATTTTATTTTATTTATATAGCGTTTTTAACAATGGTCATTGTCTCAAAGCAGCTTCACAAAGTGAAAAGAACATTTATGAAAGTGTGTATTGTTTTCTCACTTATACACATTTCCATACACACTTGATCTATGTCTGTTTTTGACCACAAAAAGGACAATGCATTACTACACTGATTACGTGTTTCTAAAAAAGAAAAACAAAATCTCATCACTACACTTTTAACATTCAAACCAGGAAGTTATGTCCCCCCTCCCCCCCAACATATGGAAAATGTCAGTTCAGCATTGCAGTATGACCTTTGGTTAAACTTTTACAGACAAGAACATGATTTGTTTCATAGTACAGCATGTACCAAAAAAACAACAAAAAACCCACTTACAAATGAGTTACTGGAAAAGAGTTAACGATGTTCAACATGGAAAATTCTGTTGAATGGGTTTTAAATTTAATCTACGCCTCCTCTTAACTACATTTTCACATGAATTATCTTTTCATTCGATTTCCGGATTGCAAATATAATTAGAACCAAACCACTGCACTACTGGCACATTACAGGAACTTGGCTGGGTTGAGTTATTGCCAGGCCTCCAAGCGACCTCCACATGTTTGGCCCATTGAAGGAGTTCCTGGAGGGGGGCAGGAAAAAGGTTAAAGATTCAGGTGTACTGCAACAACTTTCTAACTTGATGGTATCCAAGCAATAGTGAAACACTACCATACATGTTCACTATCAAAAGTCCTGGTTTGATTCAAAATCCACTGTTATTATGGCACGTTATGTCATGGTTTTATTTAATGGGAAGTGGGCACATTGTTCCATTGAGGGTTTGGGTTTAGACATGAGCCTCGGCCTGGACGTCCTTTTGAGAATTTCCTCTTTGAAAGTCACATCCTAATGTATATAGCTTTATTCATGACTTGAAATGGGATGGCAGCATTTTCCAGACATATTGACAACTAAATCCCTCCTTTAAGACATTCAAAAACAGTGAACTGTCGGTCTGTCAGGATCGATTAAGTGAGGAATAAAACATGATGGAAATTAGCAATTATTGTCATTTTTTGTCATTAATTAATGAATAACACATGAGACTTTTCATCTAGTTAACTGAGTTACAGTAAACTTTGTGCAATGCTCAAGAGACAAGTAATAACACTTTTAATAACAGTTCATTCAACAGACTCTCTTTTTGCCCCTATTTTAAAAAGTTAATAAGATAAATAAATAAATAAATAAATAAATAGATAAATCAGCAATTTGTGCCACTAAAAAAGGCATCTTTGGACAAGAGTCGTCATAAGCACAATAATATAAACCTGTTATTTGCTGTGCAGAGTCAAGTATTTACAAAAGTTTATTAATGCTAGAGCCCTGCTCAGACTACTTACTTCAAATCTGAAATGCTAGCCTCCTAGGACCTCCTTTAATTGCTCAAGCATGAGGAAATGGGTTGGAGCGAGGTCAGGATTGTACAGGGGATGTGGCAATAACTCCCAGCATGTAGAGTTCCTGTAATGTGCAAATGGTGTATGTGTATGTGTATGTGTGTATGTGTATGGGTGTGTATGTGTGTATGTGTATGGGTGTATGGGTGTGTGGGTGTGTGTGTGTGTATGTGTGTGTGTGTGTGTATGGGTGTATGGGTGTATGGGTGTGTGGATGTGTATGTGTGTGTGTGTGTGTGTGTGTGTGTGTGTGTGTGTGTGTGTCTGTGCGTGAGTGAAAGTTTATGTATACACTTCAAACAGACAGATGTGTCTCTTCTGTAAGTTGGCCACAAATGATCTGTTGATTTTCAAGGATCAGGCCTTTCACTCGTTAAAAGTTCATGGGAGCGACTACAGTGGGCTCTGAGCCACCTCGGCTGGGATCGTCTTTCATGGGTGTATGGCCTCCTTCAAAACATTTCAAATGCACCATTGAACTCTTTAACTGCCGATAAGAGTTTCATACAATAACTACACTGTGCTTGAAGTCTTGTGTAAATGTCAATCTTGAACGCCCCCTTGTATATCTATGAGCTTCCAGCATTGCATTTGTTTGGAGTGCTGAAGGATATGGAAGGCAACAGTGCCCTCTTCTGCTGCTAAAGACCTCATACAGACGCATCTTTGTTTTCCTACAAGATCCCTAAAAATATTTTTTAAAACATGTATAGACCTTGGACGGGAGCAACAAAAGAGCACAGGTTAATAACAACAACAACAACAACAACAAAAAAGATGTTCATAACAGAATGATGCAAACATACATTTTTTTATTACAATGACTACTATTATATTGAATAAATTACATTTTATTTTAAGTAAATAGTATTTACTCATAGTATAATTATAGTATGATTGTATATACGTAGTACATAGTATGCCCTGGAGGTGCAAGGCGACAGTGCTATCCAGTAACCATTTTATTTTATTAACATACTTTATAATGGCGGCATGGTAGGTTACTGGATAGCACTGTCGCCTTGGACCTCTGGGGTCCGTGTTTGATTCCCGTCTCTGGGTCTGTGTGCATGGAGTTTACAAGTTCTCTCTGTGCTTGTTGGGTTTCCTCTGGGTACTTTGGTTTCCTCCCACAGTCCAAAGACATGCATATTAGGCCAATTTGCATTCCTAAATTGCCTGTAGTGTGTAAATGTTGATGGGAGGTCCTACCACGGTTGTAAGAATGGGAATAAATACAATGGTCACCACCACCAACAACAGAGGTTCCTAGATGGATGAATTGAGAATAATAATAATAATATTTTAGTGTTGATTAATCATCTTAGATGAATAGATGAATACTGTGCTCATTTTCTATAGTGACAACATACTGTACGTAGGGACTTGTATGGTATACAGTATTCTTCAAACAAAGAGAATCAAATTTTTTGTTGATATGGTAGGCTTTCTATAAGGAGATTTTATATAAAATTTTAGGAACACGATTCCAGTGACTGTATCAGTCAGAGTTAAAGCTGCAATTTTAAGTTTTTTTGGCAAAGGAAAGTCTTCAGAATAGCAGCTGCATTTTCAAGAGAGAAAAGAAGAAGGCTGGTAAGTGACTGCTTATGCAGGTAGGAACTTAAATTTTTTGGAGTACATTTCTCAGGAACCAAACTTACTATAAGCGGTGTTCCATCCATCCATCCATCCATCCATACATACATACATACATTTATCCATCCAGGAACCTCTGTAGTCCAACTAGGGACCATGGAGGCTGATGGTGATTACCATTACATTTATTCCCATTTTTACAACCGTGGTAGGGCCTCCAGTCAACATACACACACATTCACACACTATGGACAAATTGGGAATGCCAGTTAGCCTAATCTGCATATCTTGGGACTGTGGGAGGAAACCGGATTACCTAAAGGAAATCCACTAAGCACGGGAAAACATCGAACCCAGACCCTGGAGACGAGGTGACAGTGCTAAGCACTACACCACCGTGCCACCATAAGCAATGTTAAACAGCAAAATTTTCACCCAGTGTTGAATTAACACCCGGTGTTACAACAGGTGTTGTTTATATAGACCCAGTTAAACTCATATCACCTCTGGAAATGTTCAACCAACACTGAGGACAATTCTATTTATATATACTCTGCTCATTTGTGGTATACAAAAAGAATATATAAAAAGAATTAAAGCACTTCCAAATGTGGTGTTATAGGAAAATGAACTGTTAGGTGATAACAGAAGGCTCATATACTGTAACTGTAGCCCTATTCAGATCAGATTAGTTTATTTGGGCGAAATCTGCAAAATATATATTTAAATCTCTTGGATCTGATCAGCCATTAAATTACCATAACAGTTGAAGGTTTTAAGTGGGTTGTATTTTCTATAAATCCATATATTTTCATTAAGCTGAAAGTTCCTTATATAACTAATGTTCAATGAATAAATAAATTGCTGCAAATGAATAACAGTATAGATTTAAACAATTAAACCATTTACTGTCTTCATTTGTCATGGTTTGATTTTAAGTAGTTAAGGAAAAGGAGGCACTGTGGCGGAGTGGTTAGCACTTTAGCCTCGCACCTCCATAGTCGGGGTTTGATTCCTGCCTCAGGAATCAAGCTTGAGGGTGTGGATTTGATGCATTTCCTCCCACAGTCCAAAAGACATGCAGATTAGGCTAATTGGCATCCAAATTGCCTGTAGTGTGTGAGTGAGTGAGTGTGTGCATGCTTCTGCCCTGTGATGGGTTGTCACCCATCCCCTGGGATAAAGAGGATAAAGAGGTATGGAGAAAAAGTGAGTCAGAGTGAATTAAGGAACTTGTTGATATTACATATATACTGTATGTGAGAATAAATCAATGCATTATAGCTGTAGTTACCATTATAAAGGCTCCTTATTCAGCCTGTGGGATCTCAAAATTCTAATGACTTTTACTTTCTTCTCCTAAAAAATTGGTATCAAGATAGTCTGTCATTGAGGTTTTACCATCTAACCCAAGTATAGAATGGATAAATGAGCCTATTCCGTCCATTTTTCATTTGTCTGTTTTTCCCCTATTTTCATTTTTTCCCCCATACAAACAATTTAAATAGATTTGAGCTGTTAATGCTCCATTCATCAATACTGCATATAGGAAAATATGAGGCATGTTCAAGTCAAGCCGGGACCTGTGGAAAATTTTTAATTTTAAATAAAGTCCTTTTGATTGACCTTTGCCAAAGACTTCATGCACAGTGCGTTGAGGCAAATGTTTTCCAAACATTTTCCAACAGTTCCAATATGTTAACTGTTTTCTCTTTTCTACCATCGCTCAGGGATCGAGGGCGGCATTCATCAAGACTGTTTTCTGTTCTGGCACCTAGGTGGTGGAACGAACTTCCTCTTGATGTCCGTACAGCAGAGACTTTGACGATCTTTAAACGACGACTCAAGACATAGCTGTTTCTCCAGTACTTGAACTAATCCCCGCCGCCCCCCCCCCAAAATAAATAAATAAATAAATAAAATAAAATAAACTCTTCCCAGTTGTGTTTGACTAATGGCACTTACTGTAGTTATTAACCTAGTTAACCCAGTGTAAGTATCTATCCAGTGATGTAAACTTTAAAGCACTTTTTGTAAGTCACTCTGGATAAGATGCGTAAATGTAAATGCGTTACACTGGTGGAGAATGCACAGGGGAACCTGGCACGGACCTTGGGTTGAGTCCTGAACGAGGCCGAGGTCTTACTTGGCAGTGCCAGCGGCAACCATGAGCTCGGAGCTGAGGGAGGAGCAATGTCACAGCATGCAACTGTGATGGGCGTGCGCCCAAATCAATCTCGCTCCTTCACTCTAAAGCTCACTAGCTAGATGGCCTTCTCTTCTGCAGGTGCGCGAAGGAGCGGGGCCGTGGTATTAGGCACGGCTGGTAAACTATTGCCTCTAGTTCGATTCATACACATTCAAATTCCATACAAACTTAAATAATTCTTTTGATTGTGTAAAGCTGCTTTGCGACAATGACAATTGTTAAAAGCGCTATACAAATAAAATTGAATTGAATTGATTTGAAAAATGATCCCGGGGTTCTCCCCGCGCTATAAAACACGGCAGGGTTTGTAGCTCGAGGTCTGTTGGGATATTGGACTTTATTGCAAGTGGGGCAATGGAATGCGCCTCAGGGACTTCAAAAAGGTGAGTATGCCTTTGTTCGCCGCTGCAAGGACAGCCGCAAGCTCACTGCCGGAGCTCCCGCGTCTCTACAGCTCTCACAATGGGGCCGGATTATGGTGACCCTGCCGCCAAAGAGGAAAAGGCCGCAAGGAGGTACACGTTACGGCCCTTGTTCCCAGCCAGGGAAAGCTGCCCTGCCGTCGGACGTCAGACAGGACTCCTGTCTGAGTCCGCGCCCACAGAGAGAGGTGGGAGGAGCACAGTCAGTGTGAGCAGACGTAGGCAGGAGCTGCTGTCCATGCGGGTCCACGCTTCCACTCTACCCACCGCTCCCCAGCCTGTGCCTGCATGCAGGCGGGGCACTGCCCACCAGATATGCACGTGCACATTCCTTCCTTCCCATTCTTTCCATCCTCCCTACTTTCCTACCCCATTTTCCTTGATAAATTACCTTTTTTCCCATAAAACCTCGCCTTGTGTCCGTGCTTTACAGTGCTGCCCATGCAAACATGAGTTGAACCCATTACAATACATTCTTACATATGTAATATAAACAAAACCTTTTTTTTCAAATCTATGTGCAATATCTTTGTAAAATCCATTATCCTACAAAGCATCAGTGAAAACAGCAAAGAGCATTTAATCCCAGACATGTCACATTCAGCAATCAGATTTGAATTCAAAGCAGGCATAGAGTTACTAAAATATTCAACGTTTCAATGTAATTGACTAAAAAATAGAAAAAAAATTCAATTGAAACCTGGTGCACCTTGAAAAAGATACTTGGCTTGATTCAATTCGCTGATGTTATTTCTCGAACAGCAATCAGACAGTGAGTGTGTCGAATGAATATATAGCCGCAATAGCCGATAGTATTTGTGATACTCTTCACCTCAAGTTGCCTCTGCTTTTAATGAGTTAACCAAGAGTAAATTAAACTATTTTGGTTCTATTTAAATGAAAGTTTTACTGGCCAGACTATAAGACTATTGTTTGTTTTGGGGTTTGGTGATGATTCAGTGTTTGCGCCCCTCGGACAGCAATCAGATCAGGAGTTCTTGCCCCAGCACCACCAAAACTGTCACCGTTGAGCGATTGAGCATGTCCGCCCCTGGAACCTGCTCCAGGGGTGAGGAATCTGCTGCTCTAACTACACTATTGTAACAAGCTGGTATATGCTAAGAAGAGTATTTCATTGTACTGTAAAGTATATGTGACAAATAAAGGTTTCTTGTCAATATGTTGTATCTGCATTCTTTTCCGGCACAGTTGCAAAGACCCAGCTTTCCCTCTGTCTGTCAATTGCATATGTTTATTTTACCTGTTTTTTAAAATGTATAAATATATTTTATTCCAGCATATACTGTAAGAATGTGCTTCTTCAGTGCTATTGTCACAGCTTCTGTAATACACAATGACCTTCTGATCAAAAAGAGAATTATTGCTCGATTGCACGGCTATCCATGCTTTCGAATTCTTTTAAAACATGAGACAAGTTATTATTGTGGCAGGAGATTTGTACATGAGTAGACGAGGCTCTTCCGTGGCCAGCATTAAAGGGCAGCTTCCTCCTAGTGAGCTGGTTCAGATCGTGGCTCTGACTCGGATCTGATTGAGTCTGACATATCATGGCTGTAAGCAGAAATAAAATTAGACAGGATCTTTTTTCTACCTCTCATGGTCATTTTATTAGGCTTGCAAGCACCAGTTTCAGCTCACATTCGAGTGCTATTTCTTACACTTGTCACCGTGTACCACTCGATTGTGCTGTAAGTTACAGTGCTCTATACACCGCTCTTGGCACTGTATAAATACTAAATGGCTTTTTTGGAACGCTTGAACAGGTCTTGTCACACATGTTTCGGGGCAGTTGTCAAAATTTAATCAGAAGGATTGTCCCTATGGATAAGGCTTCATTAGTTCCTTTATTATATGCTTCAAGGTTGAGTGGAGTGTGACTGAGAGCAGAACAGGATGATAACCTCCGAGCCCTTTGTGATTTATTACAGTTTTTATTATTGCTATATGAGTAGTAGAGCAAAACTTTTGGTATATAAGAAACCTCTATATTGCAACACTGTCCAAATCTTGATTCTGATTCATTATGAGTAACAACAGTTGATGCACACATTATAATACATGATCATTTCATATACACAGGGATATTACAAAGATAAGGGATGTTCATGCAGATAAAATAATTTTAAAAACACATGTACTTATTTATGCGCCACGGTAGCTTAGTGGTCGCCTCGCACCTCCAGGGTCCGGGTTCGAATCCCGCCTCGGGGTTTGTGTGCATGCAGTTTGCATGTTCTCCCCTTGCTTGGTGGGTTTTCTCCTGGTACTCCGGTTTCCTCCCACATTCCAAAGACATGCAAATTGGGCGTTCCCAAATTGTGGGTGAATGAGCGTGTGATTGTGTGTCCCCTGTGATGGATTGCCTCCCTGTCCCCGGGTGTACCGCGCCTTGTGTCCTTAGTCTCCTGGGATAGTCTTCAGGCCCCCTGCGACCCTGTACAAATGGCGATGTACTTTCACTTTTTTTGTGTGAGGTTTTTGTTTCGCAGCTCAGCGCTGTATAGCAATATAGGACATACTAATTTCCCTGAAATTCTACAAGATAAGTTTTTTTTTCTTCCTTCCCTTTCAACTTTATTAAAGAGCAAAAAAAGTTGGGTAGTTGAAGTTTGGCGCTAATCACATGTGAGCTCATTGGTTTCTGTAGTAAAGCAACACACAGGCAGCAATCGCTTGTCTGACTTTAATCTTGTACTCTTGCATAAGTCCCTCTCCTCTTTTCATCTCAGCACTCTATGGGGGCATCAGGTGGCGTTGGAACTCATCAGATCAAAGGCGTGACCAATTCGAGCTTGCAGTTCAAGTGCCGGTAATGTCTAGAGGAGACTTTTAAGCTTCTTTCTTAAAATTGAGGCCCCAGGTGAGAGAGAGAGGATGGCAATGAAAGACCTATGAGCCCATGCTGTTTGTAATTTATTTACTGCAATAGCCTCATTCCAGCATGCGGCAAGTTGGTGACTGTGGAGGCTATTAATGTTGGCTGGGGGAGGGCTGGGAGATGCAGGAAAACGGCTTGCTCCATTTTCCCTGGATTTACTGTTCGATTCCAGAGATTCATACCAAATGATAATCTGTAGGCCCATGTTAATTTAAATTTATCCACTCCAAAAATCATAGTAATCCAAGGGTTTGAATGTGCAAGCCAGAGATTAGGTATTATACAGGAGGGGGGGGGGGGTGATTAGAATTAGAATGATTAGAATGATTTTCTCCACGGTTCTTACTGTTCAACAATCATAGAGACTGCATTGCAGTGATGCACATCAATTTCCAGCCTTGCACTTACTTTAAATGAAAATAACATCCAACTTTAAAATAAAGCTCCTGAGAGAGAGAGAGTCTTTAAAGAAAACAGAATCTGTCACATTATATTTATATACAGTACCATGGGTATTTTTATGAATTCTATAGATAGTAGATGTGTAATATAGTTCCACTATCTATATCTGTTCAGTGCTTTAAATATCCACCACATGCTGACGAAAACACACATTATTTAGGAATTACCTCAGTGGAAGGAATGTAACTGGTTCATAAATTCTGGCTTTGACAGTTCCACAGTCTCAGCTACATTCAAGATCATAATCAATCTCATCTAGTTCATACATGCTTTCATTATCTATACTGGTTATTTACATCCTTGGCACTTGGCAGACACCATTATCCAAAGTTACATACACTTCATCTTATTTTACCTTGAACCAATTGAGGGTTAAGGGCCTTGCTCAAGGGCCCAATAGTGACGACTTGGTGGTGCTGGGGTTTGAACCTGAAACCTTCTGTTCAGTTGTCCAACATCTTAACCACTGAGTTACCCCTGCTTATCCCACACTGCTTATCCTGTGTAGGAATGCAGGAGGCTAAATCAATCAAACTCTGGGGACAGGACAGGATACACCCCGGATGTGGTGCCAACCAATCACTTGGCACAAGCACTTACACTCACACATCCAGTCATAAACTACAGGCAATTTGGAAATGCCAATCAGCCTACACAGCATTTCTTTGGTCTGTGGGAGGAATCCTGCATACCCAGATGAAACCGCGCATGCACAGGAGAGAGCTGCCAACCCTGGAGGTGTGGCCACCATGCCACCATTATTTATAGTTATTTATATACAGTATATAGGGATAAATGGATAGGCGATGACTGGTCATATTAATGAACATGGTCTTTGTTTGTCCTGCAAGCTTTATAACAAATAACAAAATCTTTTACTCACAGAACTTTTTGATGCATCCAGTGTGATCCCATTCCTGATGCAGTATTAAACCCAACGAAACAAAACCTGAATACTGTGCTTCATATTGACACCAAATACGAATCCTTTACGCAGAATGAATGGATATTGTATTCATATGTGTTTAGAATACAAGAATTCTAAGTAATGGATTCGTATTCGGTTAAATTATTGACAGTAAGCTTCTTCATTCTAAACACCTCACCAGACTGTTTAATATTTTACGATATCAGTATCAATGCATATTGATCTCCGAAACACATGTTTTTTTGTGCTACAAAACGTGTTGCAAATGTTCCATAACAACAACAATACAAAGCTGAAATTTCAACAAAATACCATTAAAGAAAGCTGCTGATGTAACATATTGGCTGTAGTCTTATAAATATTTAAAAAAAAAAAAAAAAAAAAAGCAAAGGCTTCTCCTAGCTCAGCATTCCTCCAGTGACTAACAGTAGTCCAAAAATGTCCAGAGGGATTTTTATAAACCTTTTCCTAAACAACCCGGGGGGCGTTGACGGTGGGTTCATGAAAAATAGAGCAATCATGTAATTTCTGAAGAACCACAATTTTGCATGTCAAGTGTATCTGGGAAAGTGGATTTCTGCAATTGAACAATTCATATCTTGAAGTGAGTTTGCTTTAAAAAGCAAGGGCTGAGGTGGAAAAACAATTAAAATACTTCTTGCCACAGTACTAGTCATGTGCAATATCTACAAGGACTATAGCCTGTGATGAGTCAAGAGGGTCAAAGTGAAGGTTTGTGTGCATTTGGAATCATCCTTCATGAACATGTACAGAACTTAGTTCTTAAGCACTCACTTTCATTTTTGCCTTATTGTTTCTCTGCTAGTTCTTACTTTGGCCTTGTAAGGTGATATACATGCACAATATATAGGAGGTTTTTCTTTTCTATTACAGGTAGGAGTTTCATCTGATTGTCAACTCACACTTGTATTTTTGCACCAAGAAGTGGTATTCATTGTATTTTTATACAGTGACAATTAAGGCAACTATTTATCTATTGTAATACCATATTTTTTAGGTTTCCATATAAGTTGGTCTTTCGGCTCCTTCTATCAAGCAGACCATCAAATCTGTTCACAACTCAGAGCTGGTTTAACACTGGGTGTCCATACTTACGCAACCCTTCCATTTTCCCTACGCTTGGGACTGGCACTGCATCCACTGGCTTGGGTTTGGGCACTGGCTAGAAATCAAACTCAGACCTTCTGCATGGCGGTTGAGAATCCTATCATTGAGCCAACCGATGGCCATTGTTTGCATGTAAGACTAATAATAATTTAACTAAATAATGAAATAAAAAATGTGTGGTTATTAAATAACTGTTAATATAGTTAAGTTTTTTTTCGGTCAGGAGACACTGTTTAGAATATTTTGGAAGGAGTCTCCAGTGTCAGTGCTTTGTAACATTCAATGTGTTTCATGAGAGATTAAAAAAAGGAATGACTGTTTATAGCTTCTATAATGTAAAGGGAAACAGGAACATGTTTTGCAGACATTCCATGACTTATGCTATAAAAAATAAAGTAAAAAATAAAAATAAAAATTATATATATATATATAATATTATAAATATGTAATAAATATATATAATCTATATTTCATACATATTTTCATATATATATATATATATATATATATATATATATACACTGTATATACTGTATATATACATACCTCCATTGTATTGTTTAATACATTCTTTAAAAAATTATATATCATCAGGGCATCACACAAAAACATGAGCTGACATAAAAACAGGAATACATTCATCTAAATAAAACATAAAACCAGACGATTCATAATATGAGTCATTTAGTGAATCATAGTCTGAACATTTCCTAGCACATCGAAGCACAATGTGGAAAGTACAACATGTATTTTTGTCCTTTTTCCCCTGTGTTGTGCTAGACACGTCAATTTAGAATGACAGCAGAGACAATGCCACAGTGTATCCATGGGAACAAAGGGAAATGAGCACATCAATCTAGTGTACAGATTATTATGATATTTACTGTGCATATATAGAATGATGCATAATGTGATGGTTTAGTAATTACTACCAAAGACATTTGAATAATACATACTATTACTACCACAATTAGTGTGGAATAGTATATACATAATTTATTATACTAATAAGAAAATGCATGACATTCCATAGAGTCTGTGAGTTTAATAGGTTAGTATTTAACTATTTTATTTGCATAACTATACTGTATATTTTGTGCACAAATCCTAATCGTTAAAATGACATTTATAGTGAAGACTAAAATGTTATGTTTACATCTGCCATAAATCTGATAAAAGCCATGTCTATCTTCTTGTTCTTCTTGTTCCTCTTCCTTCTTTTCCTTCTTCCCATCCATTTTCCAGTCCATACTTACTTTCCAGTTTCTATTACAGCCAGCCATCCATACAAAAAAACAAAAAAAAAACAGGTGCATCTTAAGACTTTTTTCCCTTAAAAGCCAATCTCTTTTAAGATACTTCAAGGCATCGCTTTTTATTAAGGCAAATCGATGGATAGGAGAGGACGTAGATAAGAGTCAGACCTGATGTCTAGCTGACTACCTCATCCAGCATGAGTCAAGAATCTGCCTTGTCTCTGATGCTACAAGTAATTTTGGATTGGATTATTCACCACTTGGCAATATTGCTAAAAATATCGAAAGTTGTGAAATATAGTTTTTTTTTTTTTTGGAGCTGATACCTATGTCATTCCAACGTACTGTTTCTGTTAATAATCTTTAAACTCAGTGGTTAGCACTGCTACCTTGTAGCTCCAGGGTCTGGGTTCGAATCACCGTCTCTGGGAACAACAATAGATCAGATCGGATGTGAATTGAGATCTTATACAAACTTGCATGTACAGTATACATGTGAAAACCGATATACATTTAGATCTTATTGAGCTGAACATCTTTTGCTATTTACTGTATATTATGGGCTCAACTCAACAGGAAGTCAGTTATTATCGGTTGTTTGCAAAACCCAATGGTTTTTGGTATACTCGTCCTGGGGGATTTATATGATCACCACCAAACCAGGCCAATATAATCACAGGATGCAAAATTTTCAAAGGAATTTTTCATATGTTAAACAGTTCAGCCAAGGCGGTGCCTTTAACTTATGCCGAAAAATAGCTAATAACTTCCTGACATCACATTGTGTGCCATCCTAGTGTGCACAGGTGTTTGGGCTCAATCACCATTGCTTTGCTACTATATTTTTACTTATTTTATTAATTTATTAGAATGAGCTTCCTAATTTACTCCTGTAATTTCCCTGTTATACCAGCTAGAAGAAGACGAAGATGGGAAACATGGAGCAAATATTACCAGTGGAGGAATTTTGTCTGACATGTTTGACAGGCTGCAGAAACCATCAGATTTTTATTATAATTCTATATTTTACAACACTTTAAAATTGAATAAAATGAATGACAGACTAAGTTGGAAAAGTCAGACCTCCCCACTGACTTAAACATTTTATATAGGAGTTAAGTGGGTGCACATGAAACATTAACAACAAAAGCATTCATTATTTCTGAATAGAGAAATTGCACAGCATTGGATGATGAATGCATTGCTTGCGACTTAATGACAAGTTTTGTGTTAGACAGGGGCCAGCATGGAACCTCTGGCTGGTCTACAGTGTTCTGACACCTTCTGTCATTTCCCACATGCATTGGTGAGCCTTGGGCACCCATTACACTGTCAATGTTTCACCAGTTTTCCTTTTTGGACCACTCTTTGGTAGCTACTGCATACTAGAAACCCCTAAAGGACCTGATGTTTTGGAGATATTTTAATGCAGTTGTCTAGCCATCACAATATGGCCTCTTGTCAAAGTCACTCAGATTGTTACATTTTCCAATTTTATTGCTTCTAACACTTTAAGAACTGAATGTTCACTTTGCCGCCTAATAGATCCCACCCCTTGAGAGATTCCAGCATAGTGATATAATCAGTGGTATTCACTTCACCTGTAAGTGGTTTTAATGTTTAGGCTAATTGGTGTATTTATTTTGCTGCCATGGTTTTGCACAACTCACCTTCCAAAAATCAGTTCTCAACCCAACTGAAAATAGAGCTGATACTGGACGCTTTTAACAGGGATCTCAACCACCACCATATATCAATAATGAATATCATCATTATTATTATTGTAGATTCTAAGCTGTTTTGTTTTCTTATAGCGTCTGATAGTGTTGATTTTTGCCTTTCCATCCAGCAATCCAGCATTTTTTTTAATCAAAGTCGCTTGTTTTATACAAATACCTTATAAATGGATTTGATTTGTAGGAGTTTGCATGTTCTCCCTGTGATTGGTGGGTTTCCTCTGGGTACTCTCGTTTCATCCTACAGTCCAAAGACATGCAGATTAGGCCAACTACTATTTCCAAATTGCCTGGAGTGTGTTTGTGTGCAGTGCGATGAACTGTCACCTCATGTAGGGTGTACCTCATCTCTAAGTCAAAGCATACAATGTGTACTAGTCTTCTTTTCAGATAAAGATTTACAGCCTACCCCAGATTCTGACCACGATATAGCTCAATATTGATTAGAAGCTTTGGGATTTGGGGAGTTTCGAGGCTGGGTTTGGGCCCTGAGCTCTTTGTTTGCTGGGCCCCATGCATGGCAGCCTGTGGTGCCCTGGATGTTCTGGTGCCTTTCTATTGAGGCCAGCATTAACTTCTTTAAGTGATTTGTGCTACGTTGGCTTTTCTTTGGGATCAAACCAGAAGGGCCGGCCTTTTGTCACTGTGGGCATGGATAAGTCTTGGGGGACCTTGATCTTGCCACCAATTTGTTGGTGTATAGTTGATAATCGGTGTTGTTCAGATCACCTGGTGGTGATGATGATATGGCTGACTGGTGTATGTATGGGTGTATAACCACATAGTGATACTGGACCACATGGGAAATGGCACTCTTTCTGATGCATTCCTTTAAGGAACAGCTAATCTTTTCATTGTTTTACATAAACAGTTTGGGCTGGTCAAACAACCTTCTTAAAATAATTTTCCTGAATTTACTGTTAAATATGACTCTTTATGTTATATTGAATGCATTGACTTAGACTGGATTATTAGACTGGATAGACCTAGAACCTGAAACCATAAAAAATTGTAGTAATTTTTAAAAATCTTGTCACGAGTTCTAGTCTTTCATACCTTAGATTGATCAAGAGCATGATTCCTTCTTTATACACTGTCTGGGTTTTACCATCTCTCAAAGTCAGCAATATTCTTTTATCACCACATGCATCTGATTACTCTTGGTAGGATAAACCTTTGGTTTAGATTCAAACATATGTGGCCTTACTCCAAAGACATCTTGCCATCTAGAACATAGTATTTGTTAAAGTGGACAGGCATAGGTAAAGTTGGCAGCTGACAAATGGCTCTTGCTAAACTCAATAGCTGAAGAAATGACCTTGATAAACTCCAGAGTAAAAAAACAACAACTCACTTTAAGCTCCACTTTATTTTCCATACTTAGCATCAAGGGCCAAGATTGTTTAGATTCAAGCAGAATGGCGTACAGAATCAAATCACAATGCTTAAGACTTCTCACATGATCTTTAAAAGTTGTATTATTATTATTATTATTATTATTATTATTATTATTATTATTATTATTATTATGTATAAGAATGTGTGGTCATTTACACTTTGAAATATGTTTCAACCTTAACCATCATTAATATAATGAATAGTCTATTTGACTATTTTATTGGTTTACTGGTTTATTTTCCTATAACACCACATCCTTTTACAGAACAATATGTGCATGTCATGCCGACACCAGGGTCTGTTTGTAGTCTAACTCCAAGTCTCAGAGTATTTTGCAACTTGACTTTAATTTTAATCAGTGTCTTAGTATTGTTTGCCAAGTTTATTAAAATCCTGTCATGCCTGGCATCAAAAATAATGCCACAGGGATGCATGATAGGAGAGCAGAACCAGCTGATTAAACAAGTCACTGCTCAGATGGCACAACTCCAGTCATCCATGCCAGCTATGCCGCCATCACCAGTGACGACCCCTCTCTCAGCTCTCACCAGCTCTCTCAAACAAGGGTTCTGGTGACCAAATGGGATGCAGGGGTTTCATGTTAAAGAGCTAGCTTTACTTTGGGAGCCAACAGAAGATTTTAGATCAAACAAAGATTGTGCATTTTATCAGTGTGAACATGCCCAAAGCACAAACCTGGGTTACACTGGTCTGAGCCCAAGGAAGTTAACAATTTCCCTCCAAAAAGCACCACAATGCTGCGTCCCATAGAGGATACAAAGCTGATTTATTAACTGGTATGCTACGCTGAGCAGGTGTCCCTTGTCGTACTCAGTGATATGTTCATCAGCCTAGATGGCCTGCTTAGGAACAGTGGGAGTCAAATAAAGATGGACAATGTGGGAACTCAGAGATGGTGCCCTGAGCAGCTTTGTTTCTATTGTGGTAGATGAGCATAGGAGTAGAAAGCCCGGAATCCTGAGTTCTTGTGGAAATTGCCCCAGAGAACCAAGAGTGTCATGTGGGTTTTAGCCAAACCAAGGCCAAGGACTAACTGTGCAATAGAGCTTCCTTACCAAGAGCCACATTTCCTTGCAACCATACTGTATTTACCTCATTTATAATAAAGAAACAGATGCCATGGCAAATTACATTAAAGAAGACTTTTAATGCGGCAAACAGACCCTCTACCTCACCAGCCTCTGTCTCTATAAGTTAAACCAAGTCACAGTAAAGTATTTTCATCCTCTGCCCCCTACCTCTACAACTCTGGAACATTTTGATGCCAAGATTTCACTAAGGTTGTAGCGCGGCCACATAAAGGGGCATTTTAAGTAGCAGGGAAAGGGTTACGGAGCTAATGCGGCTCACCTGCGCAAT
>JAOVVA010012398.1:0-16971 GCA_028565275.1 Leiocassis micropogon
CAATACGACATTTTCAAAAACACAATTTTTAAAATCCTCCAACAGGATTAACTCTTTAAGAGCCTCAAAAGTGGTAGCTTTCGTTGCAGCACACCACTTTTCAAACAATGTTTGCTTTTCACCGGCAAATTCAACGAAGGTTTGTCTATCCGCCTTCCTGTGGGACTTAAATTTGATATGCATCACTATACTACATGTATAGTAAAGAGTACACGTGTGCACAGATGTTAATTATACCAGCAGGGGAGACAATTACCCACAATTCCGCAGTGCAAGTGAGAGAAAAAAGATTGGCTCAGTTGTGATCACGTTACACTCAACGTCAAAACAAGAAGTGCATGCGTGATACATGATACTCGGTGCTCGTGAACTAAGACTTTTCCAAGTCAAAATTTTTAAAAATCTTTGCTCGTCTTGCGGAACACTTGCAAACTCGCAAAAAAATTATCTTGAACGCTCACAAAAATGGACACGTGTTTCAGCATATAAAAATTAGTCTGAAAGCACGCGAGAGCGAGTAGTGCACTATTTTTTTTTAAATATGCCAAAAATAAATTGAAGAAGTTTAAATAAGTGTGGGAAAATAAAAGAAGTTTAAATAAGTGTTTGGAAATTACTTCATCCACTTAACATACAGTATATTTTTTCGATAATATATTTTTGGAAATTGTACTATAATACAATTATTTTAAGTATGTTTAAAGTTTAATTCCAAAATTTGGTAAAAGCATGATGTTAGTATACTTCTTATATACTAACTGATGGTACAACTTTTTGTTAGTATATTTACAATGTACTATCGAAGATTTAATGAATTTATAATACAGTACACTGTATTTTACACTAAAGTGTATTTTTTTCACTAGGGTAGTGGGGGAGATAAATACAATGAATGCAAATGAGCACATGATTATGGGTGGTGCAATAAGGAAGGTATGTATACCATGATAAAGAATTTGCATGTATACAAAGAGTTAAGTAAGTAGAATGAGTGCAATGATTTGGATGTATGCAATGAGGAAGATTGTGTATACTATGATAAATGATTGTATAATGATATATATTGTATACATATGTTAACTGTACACAGGAAGCAATTATGGGTAGTACAGTTCTTTTTACAATGTTTGTATGGTAAATACAAAAATGTGTATGAGAATGAATGAAACATTATACAGTACAGTGGTGCCCATAAGTATTAAGACAGCATATGCCATTTATTATTCTTATTCCTGTGCACAGGACGGGTGATGTCCCTAATTAGTTCTTGTCTGTCTGGTTAAAGAGTTGTGCTAATTAGAATCAGCTTTGTATTTTAAATAATTAAAACTCACTGCATTCTCAAGGGAATTGTGAACTTCTATGGTAAATTCCTCTACTAGGGGGAAATCAAGCAGGCATAGACTGAACGAGTGACACCAGAGTACAGCAGATGTATTTTCGACTCTATGCCCAGTGGATCAAGCAGGTTTTGAAGAATAAAGGACTTACCAAATAATGATTCTTTTATAGCCATTTTATTGCATTAAATAGATTATTCTCATTATCTTGTCTTTGTGACCACTTCACTCACTAAAACACTTTCACTTTTTCTAATACTTTTAGTGACCGCTGTAAAAAACAAAAACAAAAAAAAACTTATAGTTTAGTCAGTTAAAACTAAAATCATAAATCTGGTTTAGGGGTAAATGCGATTCTCTGATGATGTGGAGCTTCAGAACAGAATCCTGCAGGTTTCTTCTATCAGGTGTGCACGATGAGTTAGGAAGCAATTGTCCACATGAACATATCTCTCAGGATCTGGTACCACATTGATAAAACTCCTCTATGACAAATATACAAAGCCTAATGGTTACATATTAACAATATAGAAACAACTTGGTCGTATAGAAATCTTACACTAGTTACAGGATATCAAGGCAACACCATGATTGGCTAGACCATCAGTCAAAACACAAGACAGGGTAAAAATATGGTCACTGCAAACCACACTTCCAAATGGCTATTGGACACCTTCATTTGGACCAGTTCTGAGATTCTGGAAATGGGATTTAGAAATTTGATCTTAAGTTCTAAGAACTGATACCTAACTCTCATTACTTGTAACCGCAGATGTTTCTGTGGCGCTTTTGTCTAGTGCTAATTACTGTACAGTATTCTGTACAATGACAATAACAGCTTCTTTGTCTTATTATTATTATTTTTCTTATTATTATGATTTAGCTGAGAACTGCATCTCTGGACTGGTCTGATGCACTAGCAAAATCGATGATTTTACACTATAAAACAAAACTGATCAGATCAGAATCTGATCACTTGGCAGTTTCTGCCAATTTTCAGAGAAAAATGAAAAACGTGTTGGAAACTTAACACATGCCTTAAAAAATAAAGAGGTGTAAACAATATCACTTAAGAAATAAAAAATGAATAAAATAACTGAAAATCTTGAAAACAAAAGGAAATGTAAATCTCTCAACTAACAAAACTATATTCCTTACAGTAATTAAATAATCTTAATTCTGAATTTGGTAAACACAAAAACAAAAGAAGTTAAAGTGTGGAATAGGCAAATAATATATAAAAGAAGAATATCTCTGAGAGTATATAATATGTAATATATTACTAATATCTGCAAGCAGGTTATCTCTATGAGTGGTAGTTTATATGGAGCTTTTGCTCTAAAAAGGCCATTTTGAAACTGTTCTGTATACTGTGGAAAGGCATACTATTATACTATTAGTAACTGACTAATTACCAAACCAGCAAGCTGCTGCCCAGCGATGATATCAAACTGCCTGATGCATTTGAACCAATCCTTCGCCCACTCTGACACTCACAGCAGTGGAACTGTTCCATGGTTGATCTATAGATAGATTTGGATCTACATTTAGGTGGTCAGCAGACGTAATTTTATTGCCCCATAACGTCTCCAGAGGTTTGTACAGTGGACACTATGCATGATGGGAGCATCGCTTAATGCGCTTCCCCTTCTTACCCTGACACGCCCAGCACTATGGAATAGGATCAGTCTGGACTCATCAGACCACATGACCTTTTTCAATTGCTCCAAAGTTACTGTAACTTTATGCTTCCTAGCAAACTGAAGCCTTTTTTTTGATGAGTTAGCTTTGATTTCTACTGGCCATTTTTTCCCATGTAACTTCACCAAGCATTTAAGGGGTCTCTGCTCACACTAATTCATGTGAAACAAATAATAATAAAAAAAAAAAAATAGGCTGAATTAGGCACAGTTACAACAGAATCTGTTAATTAACTCTACACAAAAATGATGTGCTTACATTTCCAGAACATTTGTTTTTTTTTACTTGCAGGTGTTCCCTGGCATATTGGTAACAACTACAACTACAACAACAACTACTAATCAGGTATAGATCCCAACAACAGCTGGTCACATTCTAAATATAAAAGGGTTACAAACATTATGTTCACAAAAAGGACATTTTTGTTATATGTACCCCCCAAAAAATAAAGAAAACAAATATTCATGGTAAACAAAAAAACTTCCATTTTGTTTGTTTGTTTCTTACAGTACCTACAGTACCATATCACAATGGAATATTTTGCTTGCTTAAACACCCTGCAACCAGCGATGATGCGCCGAAAGTGAGGATAAAAAAATGTAATATATTTATACAGTATATAATATTTTTTATGTTGATTACTGCATCTTAATTTTTATTTAAGTTAATAAAACTGCAATACTTTGTCACAGATGTTTGCAGGTGAGGTATGCATGCAGAGGTTGAGACTTTAAGGTATTTTTCATAATCATAAACAAACAAACATAAACAAAACAAACCGAGATATTGTGGCAAACAAGAATTCCAGCAGAACAAAAAACACATAGATACATAGTTTACGAGACAGAACAGATAAAACTAACTCAAAATCATGGCTACTTAAAGCAACACTAATTAGCAACTTCAGCTCTGGTGACAGGTCCCATCACACTGGGAAATGGAGTCCATAAGCAAAAAAACGTCGCCCAAAGCGCCCTCTAGGGGTTAACCGTAACATACTTACAAGCAACAAGCCTCAGAACATAAATCGAGGTGGCCAAAATTAATGTGTGTGTGTGCATGTGTGTGCAATATCAGCAAGCTAATTAAAGCCACCTAAACATTGATCATTATTTGGGTGGCCTGTATGGATGAGGGGAAAAAAACTTTTATTATTTTAATATTGACCACTACACAAGGTTGCATTTATGTTAATTAATAAAACAATGTTTTATTCATTTATTTATTTATTTATTGCATTAATTGTCTTGTTGCAGGTTACATTGTATTGTATTTAATAGAATATTTAAATTTTTAATTTAATTATGAATTCTTTAAATGTTTCTTTAAATAGTTTTTTTTCAAGATTTGAGCACATCTACTGTATATCAACAAGATGTCATGGTAGCCCCCAAACAGCTGGTGATCAGCAAGGGTCTTGCTTGATGAGCTAAGTTGCAGCTATTAAGCATCATGTACACACAATCACATTATTTCATAATTGTTCTTTTATAAAAGGTATGTATTTTTAATTAACACTTATCAACCATCACATTCTATTCTGGCACTCAGTTTTACCGCCATGTCTCTCACGGTGACAGCATTAGGGGTGTGTGTTTCTAGGCTTTACCACTGAGTGCTGCAATAACTATGGACTATAGACTCGGTTTATTCTCTCTAGGATTATTGAGCCGCAGCTTGTTGAGAACTTCACGTAGTAGCAGATAAATTCAAGATGTAGCCTAAGTAAATGCTCATTGCTGTGCTGTTTGGGGGGAGGGACAACATGGGCTTGATTGAAGAAAAAATATCTATCTATGTTGCTTTTCTGGGGGTACTGTTGTTGATTATGCATTTGGTCTGCTTTGTGGGACTTGCCGATCTTTGTAATCTGAGTGTAATCTAATGTTCACACATCGTGTGCCGGTTTCTGGGGGCTTAAGTAGGTGTGCAGCTATATATACTGTGATTGAGGCTGCTCTCGTCGGTGCAATGTGCGCAGCTTGGTTTCAGTCACAGGTGGTGGCGGCTTTTGCGGAGCCGACGAAGTGTGGGATCGATGGTAGTATAGTTGTTTATATATACTCGCTAAATAGGCACTGGTTTTTGCAAAGTGAGAGTAAAATAAACTACTGCAGAACTGCAACATAATAAATACATACTTGCGTAATACACTCAGAGAGGCCGAAAGATATTGTCATTGAACATAGTTGAGCTTTCTAAAAACACCATTTTCAGACAAAAATATGACATTTAAAATGTAAAACCAGGATAATTAGATGTAGCAAGTTTTTTTTACTTTGATCTGAGCACATGTTTTGTTTAATTCTTTAGATTTTAAGTAGAATTTCAACATATTACCGATACTGTACTTCCCCATTTCTCAGTACTTTGTCCACCCCTAGTAATACTGGTGCTACATAATGTTTTGAAACACAAATTATAAAGAGTTATAAAGGCACAATATTTAGAATGCAAAACCAGAAGGGTAAAACTGGAAGCCATTAAAAAAGACAACTAACAAATATATTAACTGATTCAAAAAATATATAAAAGTGAACTGTCATCCTGTTAAAAGACAAAAAAAGAGCTTACTTTACCTCCTGCACTTTTAGCAGTACAATGTGTATCTCCCTTTCTTGCTTTACTCTAAATAGTTTCATTTCATCATATGACTTTGTCGTTATAACCAGTGTTGGTGGACATTACTTTTTTAAAGTAACTAATTACAGAACATTACAAAATTACTGTCTTCAAAGTAATCAGTTACATTACAATGAAAATGAAAACTCCTTTGTGATTCCTCATGCATGTTGTTTATTACGGATTACATAAATTTTCTGAATAATGGATTAGATTTTTGAAAAAATTAACTAAATAACTGAATACTTAAATGGTGGACTTAACGCGTTAAATTACTTATTTCATCAAAAAAGTAATCCAAGTACTCCAACGCGTTACTTTGTAACACATTATAACCCATGCATCACTAGGCAACCTCACCATAATGGCAGTCAGGTGAAACGCACGGCACCTGGCCGCACACCTACTTAAGCCCCCAGAAACCAGTACACGATGTGTGAACATTAGATAGCACCTGGTATGAGATCCAGTCACTTCGGTGATAGGGCACAAAAATAAAGTCCAAGCTCAAATTTAAGTTAAGGTTGAGACAAAAAGGGGTAACCCTGACTTTAGTTCGACTGTTATGTTCCCTGAATAAATAAACTCTCCCTGACGTGTGCCCAATCACTCCTGCAGTCCAACACACACAACTCCCCTTCTGAGTTTTCTCTCCCATCTTGTGGGGCAAACATCTAGAGCACCTCTCGTAACACGCTCATATGAGGACTGTTAGGGATAATTCTTTTGCCAAACCGAGTTCTCTTTAATAAGGTTTCTCTCGGACAATTAGGTTTATAGTTGAGGTGCTAATAAGGAAAACCAGTGAGGAGAAATTGTAGGATTCGCGTCTCAGGATTCAAAACAATAATGTTTAATGTTTAGAATTTTTGGGAGTATTTTATCCTAGGCATAATTTTATTACAGAATCTGTGAGCATTCTACTGTACACAACCTATACGTTGAACATACAAGGTTGAATGCGTGGTTGGCTGTTAAGGCAAGCAGTGTGATGTGCAGTAAGCTATAGAGCATGATTGTGTTTTCCATCTGGTGTTAAGTAATAATCTTGGTGCTGTTGCTACCTCTAGGACAGCCATAGTGCCCGCTAGTGATCCTAATGCATTTCTTTGTTTTATTTAGATAAATCATCTTTAATCACTCCTTTTCTCCTTTGTTGCCTGTTTTGTGCCTGAATTCTGGCTCGATATAGTTATCTCTATGAAATGCTTTTTTACTGTATGCCACTTACTCCCAGTGCTTTGGGTTCTACTTTCAGGAACTTCTGCAGTGGGCTTTGCATCTGGGAGACATTTTGTTCCACTGTAGTCCCAGCTGTTGATGAGGGAACAACCTGAGTGATGATGGTGTAGCCACTTCCTAAATTACTGAGCGGTATAGGATCACTGGCCATCTTTTAAGCTCCTCTGCTTTTTAATCTGTGAATAATAATAATAATAATAATAATAATAATAATAATAATAAATCTGTTTGATGGAATGATAAGAGGAAAAACAGTAGTAAAAAAGATAACATCAATAAAATGTTCTAGTTAAATCTGTTTCAAGATTGCCAATACTCTTTAGGACACAAGAGAATTAAACAATAAATAAATAAATAAATAAATAATATGAACGAGTTGAAACTTCAGTAATTGTTACTAGATTTACATATTAAGTCTTAAGAGCAGTATTAATACAGTGTCAGAATTATCCCCTGGAGGTCCCTTGCGCTCATGGACTCAGTGTTGCATGTTAACTTAATTTCCCAGAATGCACCTACACTCCTCATTTTATACCATGTGATATGGGTAGCTACAGTATGTAGCTTGCTTAGGGGAGTTGTGTAAATAGACCTGCGTTTTGTGTTTTTCTCCCATCTAATTTATTAGCATTTTTTTGTTGCCACCCTTGTGCGTAGTTGTCTTGGATTATTTTAGTCAAACCTTCCTGTTTTGTTTGTATTTTATAATTAAAAACCTTAACTTCTGCAACTATGCCTAGACTGCAAAATTAAATTTGTGACAGAATGTTAGACCAAGGCCAAAGCATAGCTGAAGGTTCTCCTCTAAATATTTTTCGGGTGGGCTGTGATACTCGCGGAGCACGCCAGAAAAAGAGAAACGAGATTCCCTAAGCACTCTGGAGATAGGCTTGATTCCCTAAGCACTAGGGCGAGATTCCCTAAGCACTCTGGAGATCAGCGAAGCCGAGCTCCGAAGGCTCCCAGCACATGATAAGACGTGAACAAATCAAGACACAGCGTGACAGAGCTCAGGGTGACGTGTCAACAACCATGAGGAAGGGATCAAGAGGTCCAGACGCAGTGGGGTCCAGGGTGAGGCAGAATCCCAGACTGCCAGCTGTGTGCTATCCAACAATGTCCAGGTGAACATATGCAATGCTGCACAAGCTTGGAGAAAGATGCAGGGCTCGAGGAGCAGCTTGTCCAGCTTAAAAAGGAGGCAAATGGATTAACCTCCAAAAACCAGTGTCAGCATCAGATAAGTGTGATTTGTTTGGAGCTTAACCCTGTTAGTGTGTTTAGTGTTATTTGCTCTGATGTTAGCCCTGACGGCTCTGTTAGCCTAGTGGAATTCCCCATTAGCTCTGTTAGCCTAATGAAAAGGCCATTTTCCACCTAGTTCATATTTTCACCTCTAAAATAACAGCGCTGAAGTGGTATAAATACATTTTAATACAGAGTTTGAGTTGTATTGAGACAAAATTTAAGCTTTATCCACATTTTTTGATTTCTCATCTGTGATTCACTCTCTGATTACCAAACAGGGAGTGTATTTGACTGATGCTGAACAAAGAACAACTTGGTGTAAACAAGTGTAAACAAGGCGTAAGATACTCAACCTTACAAAATTTAATTTCTTTGTATTAATAAGTTAGACAGAGAGTTTTGCCGTACAGAAAGGCAGACAGACATGTACGTGGGCTTCAACCTGAAATAATCATAATATCACTGATTACATTAAAGCTGATCAGATTATTTTTAGCTTTCACCTTTTAGCTATTTATACAAACTCTTTTCCTATCAACGACGTGTACTTAGACTAGTTATAAATATGTATACTATAGTCACTTCATTTAAAGAGCAATGGCAATGCACTTATTATAGGTCTTCTTTAATGCTCTGTGCCTTGGCTGTTCTTATGCAACAGATCTGCTTGCAAAATAATATAATATTCACACTGATAATGTTTGTTTATATTTTAGAAGTGTTAGGCTGTTTAAAGGAGCAGTGTGATGTGTAATAGGCCCTAATAAAGTGTGATTAAGTAACAGCTACTGTAATAAGAATAATGTCTTATTTAGAAGTTTTCTCATATGATTGGTTGGCTTTTCTCGCAGTATGCAGGAGGACTTTCCATGGGTGGACTGCTCATGGACACAGCATTCACTGCACTGAGCCCCTGTTTAGAAAAGGAGAGAGATCACACTGTATTTAATCTCATCTTTACATTGTAATGAAAGCATTTGCATGACAAACTAATCAAATTAATTGATTTTACACTAAGTAAAGCTTTATTAATGAGTGCCAATATAATAGCAATTACAGTATTTTACTCTTAGAAAATGTGCTTTTCAACCAAACAAGCATACTCATATTTTGATCAATAAAAACACATGAAAATACAAAAATTGGATTTTTGTATGAATGCGGTTTTAAACTTTCAACGCTGAAGCGATCTTACCAGTTGTGCTTGATAAGTTGGGATGGAACTGACCACAGGAACACCACTCTCAGAGTTCGGAACCACATTGATGATGTTCAGCTATACAACACATGAACGGAGCTTCATAGTTAGACAATATGTATGTGTATGTTCACAACAGTTACAACACTCTAAATTGTTTACTAAAATTACAATGAAATCCAGTAGATTGTTCTTGATTCTTCACCTTTTCAATGACACACAAAGCTTTGCAGATCCAGACATTGTAATATTTGCCCACTCTTCTTTGCAGAACTGCTTAAATTTAGTTATATTTAATTTGTTTAAGTACATTTGATAGTTTGTGGACTGCAATCTTTAAGTCATTGCATAGATTTTCAGTGGGGTTTTAGTCTGGGCCATGTAAGGACATTTACCTTTTCCTCCTTCAACCAGTCTGTGGTCAGTTTTCTTGTGTGCTTTGGGTCATTGTCATGTTTAAAGGCAATTCTTCTTCCATTTAACAACTTTCTGGCAGAGGGCAGCAGATTTTCACCAAGAATTTGATTTAATTTTGCCCCATTTTTCTTTTATCCTGACAAGTGCTTCAGTTCCTCTGGCAGAGAAACACCCCTATAATAGGATATTATTACTCCCATGCTTTACTGTAGGAATGGTGAGTAGTATTGGACTTCCACCAGACTTTTTTTTTTTTTTTTTTTTTTTTATTGTTTGGTGTTGTGGAAATAATAAAATTTTATTCTTATCTGACCATAACATCTTTTTCCATGTGGCCTCAGAATGTACAAGGTGCATTTTAAAAAAGCTTAATCACTCAGGCTTTTGTCTTGCAGCGCTCCCATCCATGCCACATTTGTTAAGAATTTGTGATCCTGTTGTCACATACACACAATGACCACTTTTTGTCATAAATTCCTGCAACTACTTCAGAGTGGCTATAGGCCTCTTGGTAGCTTTTGTGACTAGTTTCCTCTTGGCTCTTTCCATCGAGTTGGCGCGACCTCCTGATCCAGGTTTGTGTTGTGTCAACCAATGCAGCTAATCAAAATGACCAGAGCTGATTACAGGAGAAAGTGAAATGCCCTTGTGTGCCATTGAGAAGCTTATGATCATTTTTAGATAGGGGTGACCTTTTTAAATAAGTGATTTTTTTCTCTATTCTTTCTGACATGGTGGTGTTATACCTTTTACTTGGATGTTAAAAGTTACACTGTGTAAATACAACTGGATAAAACAGTAATAATAAAAAAAAAACTGTGTCTGTCTTCATTACAGGCTGCAAAGCAATAAAATGTGATCATTTTAAATGGGGGTGATTCTTTTCCCCACTGTAGATATAAAGGGGGCAGTAGTTAATGTCACATACGCACTGGTTGCTTTCAAGAACTCAAACAGAATGTCTCGCAATCTCACAATAGAGAATCTGAATCTAAAATAAATAAAATAAAATATTGCTTACAGTAGGTTGATAGGAGCATGTAGCTTTGCAGGTGAAGGCTGAAATTATGATAGAGATGACAAAATGGAGCAGAGAGAAAATCAGCAGAACACCAGTGATTCCATTGGTACGGCTCTGAAAAAAATCCATCATGACCAATACATGTAAAAAAAATTCTGACATTTAAAGTCTCGCATTTTATTAGTCATTTTGCTTATTTGCTAAAATATACTAAAAGTGCTATATGTGGCAAAAATGCCTTGTATGCTTTTGTATACAAATTCTGTGCAAAATATCAGTTCTTGTGAAAATCTTTAAGGCTGACATTCACATGTTAAGGTACCAATGTAATGGTGTCTTTATTTATCATGCCTCACGGTAAAATATAAAAAAAAAAATCAATAAATAAATCATACCACTGCAATTCCGTTAGGGCCACAGGAATACCAGTCATCATGGGAGAAGCAGGGTCTGCTCAACGGCCCAATCACCAAATCCAAAGAAAAGAAAATGATGGCAATTCCTGCGGCTATTAAGCTAATAATATTCAGCACCATTGCAGCCTTAACCTGAGAGAACAATAACCAATTAAAACAGACATCAGAATTAAACCAGCTCTTAGTTAGAATCCATAAAAGTTCTAGAAATAAAATCCTAATAGAAGCTATTAGAACAAGCACAGGGTTCTGCCAGAGGTCAAGTGATTGTGTGTCTCTAGTCAGTCTGTGCTGCTGCATTTCGCCGCATAGTTTAACATTTCAGAAAGCTACATGAAAATACATGAAAAGATTGGTTTTTATTGATATTGTAAGCTCACATGGCACTTTCCTGAAAGCATGTGGTGAATGCAATTATCTCTGACTCTCACATTCTTACAGTGTTAGCTAATATATATATATATATTTTTTTTACAAGATTACAAATCCTAATGAAATCCTAATTTTTTTTCTACATAAATATTTTAAATGATTATTTTGGAACATTTGGATTAATTTCATGTTTCAGCATTTTTACCCCGTATGTTTAGTAATATTGAATAACTAGTGGTTTCTGACCATCTAGATAGATAGATAGGTGGATGGTTGGGTTTGGTGAAAATTAATCCAATATTTAATGCCTATAGTATCACAGGAGTCATGATGAAAACAGTTAATAAATAGGTTTTCATATTTTCCATGTTGATAGTACAGGCATCAGCCACAAGGGGCAGCACAACGGAAACAAAGATGACTGACTGATTGACTGTTCAGGAGCAAGCTAACATCGCAGCATGCTATAAAATGTGGAAATATTCTCGTGCAGAGATGGTGTCATACAGTGAAATCAAAAAATGCAGATGCAAGAAGAAGTGGCCGGTGCCTACGTTGAAATTTAAAGATTTGTTTGCATTTCTTAAGTAATAAAGTACAATTTTTTAAAATAAATTTGTATTTAAAATATGGACTTTATTAACAATTTTAATGCCTAGTCACTTTTCACCCACGCTGTACATAGAAGGGGTTTAGAGAAAAATCTTACTGTTTACATACCGCACAGGCATTAAGCTTGTTGCTCGCTGCAACAGCCAGAGAACCAGCGGTGATGTGCTGCAAAAAAAAAATAAAAAATCTTTTTATTTTTACTGAAACTGACTCTGAAGAATGTAATTATATTGAAACCAGTGAAGGTGAAGAACACTTACAAGCAGCGAGCCCCAGAATACGACTCCTGAGTACACGCTGATGGTCCAAGGATGGACGGCCATCACGATACCAAACAATATCGTCAATAAACCAATCATTATTTGGACAGTCTGTGGTTTAAAATACGTTTGTGCACACACAAATAAATTTATATATAATGCATGCCACATTTCGATACGTTTTATGGCACATAATTAAGCTACTATTTCATTCATTCATTCATTCATTGGTGCTGTAACTGTGTAACTTACTCCCAGTGCTTTTGGTTCTCCTTTCAGGAATTTCTGCAGTGGGCTTTGCACCCGAGAGGAATTTGGTTCCACCGTAGTCCCAGCTGTTGATGAGGGAATAACCTGGGTGACGATGGTGTAGCCACCTCCTACATTATTGAGCGGTATAGGAGCGCTGGCCATCTTTCAAGCTCCTCTTTGTGTTTTTTCTCTTTTAATCATAGTAACAACATAATCATCATCGTCAGCAGCAGCAACAACAACAACAACAACAACAATAATAATAGTAAAAATAATAATAGAGTAAAATAATAAAATGAGGGAAAACATTGAGTAATTGTTACCAGACTTAAGTAGTAAATTTTAAATGTGATATTAATACTCTAATTGAGCATTATTAGAACTGAATACTTGTAATATTACTCAATCTTAACTTTATTTAGACATTTAAGAATTACTCTGTAGTCTATTAGTCTACATCCAGTCCCATACCTGTATGTGGACATGCCATCCTATTATTATTATTATTTTTATTATTATTTTTATTTATTTATTATGGTCTCCAGCCTTATAGGGCTGGGCCCTTTACATGTACAGCTTCCTATCTCACTGCAGCATTCAATGTAATGAGCTCTAATGAAAGACAACTGCACTGAATGCAAGGTACTTGCGATGGGGCCAGCAAGGTGGCTTATAGCTCCACATTTCAAAGAAAAGTTAATGCTAATAGACGGACTCTTTGCAACTGACCTCCAGGAGGAGTTAAATTGCTTTTACAATAAAATTAAAATTATTTACAGATCTATGCCATGCTTTGTCAGAATTATGTCTGCTCTTGACCCTAGAACACCCCGACACCCCACCTTCTAGGCAAAATGGTCCTGTCAAGCTGCAGTCTGGCACTCATGTAAGGTTCCTCCTTGTCATCCATGCTAAATTCAAACTCACCCAGGATCAACCTGCTAGCCACCAAACAATGATCCAAAATGGCTAATTTTATTATGCCCAATGCAACCCTGGTGCCTAACCTAGCTGGTCCTTTCACAGCTAAGAAATATGCATACTGTAGTCAACTCACTTAAAGAGCAATGCCTATGCACTTATTGCAGGTCTTTTTTAAACCTCTGAAACTTGGCTGTTCTTATGCAAAATAACTGCCTTCATATGTGTGGAAATGGTAAATACATTAAAACCAGATATTCGTCTTTGTTTATCAAAGAAAAACATAGTGTGCGTATACTCTTTATCTATCTATCTATCTATCTATCTATCTATCTATCTATCTATCTATATCTAGATCTATCTATATATAGTCTATTTTATTTACACTAAAATAAAATGTCGCCATTTAAGGTACATTTACAGGATACAAAAGGGTCATTTTAAAAGCATTTTTTATGCAAAATAATTTGGTTCACTAAATACAGGGTATATTTTACCTCCTTTTCACAGTTCTTCCTCTCTCTGCCTGTGTTTCTCTCTCCTTCTTCTGTGCTTTTGTATCTTCAGTATGCCGTTAAATGAAATCAATCCTGTTTATCTGTAAGTATGTTTACCATTCCAGTGTGGCAAAAGCTGTTGCCCAATGTAAAGATGTATTAAACATAACACAGAGCTGCAGACAGAATCTGAGCACAACCTACTCCTGTTTTTGTTCCTCCTCACAGAGCTGATGCACTGCATTCCCATAAGGATACAACACATCAAAACATGTTGCCTAGAAAACATGACCTGGAGTAACCTTAAACAGCCACAGCAACAGGACAGCAATGAGAAAAACAGCTGTAAACAGTGATTTGTGGGCTCAAATAATAAATAAATGATGAATAATAAAGACCTGTTTGTACATTCTTAAAATGTACCATAAAAAATGTAATTTTTGCATTTTCACACCACTGTATCCCATAGAAAATATTCGCAACATATTTTCTGACAATTTGTTATACTTGTTAGTTGTAAAAAATAAAAATAAAAAATCTGCTAAAATGAAGTTAATCCCATTTGGAAATCAAATTGTTAATAGCTAAGAAATGACTCACTTCCGGTTTTCTCTCACAGTCCAAAGACATGTAGATTAGCCTAATTGGCGTGCCCGAAGTGTGTGAATGAGTGTGTGTATGTGTGTGTGCCCTGCGATAGTAAAATATATATATTTTGGGGGATTTTTCTCAGATTTTCTCCCTAATTTAGTTGTGTCCAATTCCTCCCTGTCACACTAGGGCGCTCCCACATTAAGCTACTACTACCACTCAGTTGGGAGGGCTGAAGACTATCACATGTTTCCTCTGAACAATGTGACCCCAGCCAGCCGCATCTTTTCGAACTGATCGCTCGTGCACCGTTGGGGGTGGCGTAACATACTCGGAGGAGAGCGCTATCCGTTCCTTCAGCTTGTAGCTCACAGACGTCCCTGGTTGGCTGTAGAGCCGTGATTATTGTGGGAGCGTGAATTACCTCTCATCCCTCCCCTCTGAGAGAGCTCGGCCAATCAGCTCTCTCTAGACCTCCGGCTGCATCGAACTTGTGATCTCCGGATGATAGGGTAAGCACTTTACCACTGCCCCCCTTGTAAATATTTGTAATTTTTTTAAACTTGTTTTTAGACAACCTAAAAAGACAAAAGAGCAATGAATTGAAATCATATTGATGGGCGGGAAGCAGTTGCAACTGCAACATAATTTACCAGAATTTTGTTTACTTATATGTTATGTAGAAAACAATGGTAACCATGTAAAGCAAAATATATGAATAAATTGTTTCTTATATTAAAAAAAATGGAAACTTGTGACCCAATGACACAGTGTGTGTGTATATATATATACAGTATATGTGATGTTCATGTTCAATATTGTCAGTTTCCAAAAAAACAAAACAAAGTTGTTTATCTCACCAATACATGCACCTGTAAGAAAAAAATGTTCACTATGAGTACATTTTTTTTCTTACAGGTGTATATTTAAGAAGATAACATAACAACACATAAAAATAACCCAAGATCATGCAGTATTTGCAGAGCTTTAATAACTTAAGTAAAACAAAATGCAAATAATTTGTAAATAAATTGTGTTAATGCATTGGCTAAATAACATTAAGAAATCAGTACTGTATTTGGTGGAATAACCCTGATTTGCAATTACAGCTTTCATGCTCTCCTGCATCTTTTTACATTGCTGTTGGGTAAGTTTATACCTCTCTTTTTGGAGTACATTGCAGTGGAGAAAGAAAAATAGAGAGATAGATAGATAGAGAGATAGAGAGAGAAAGGGCAATAGTCAACATTTCTAGGGGTTGCAGGGAAAAAAAATTCAAAGTGTGAAGTTTCATAAAAAGCACATACATTATTATAGTAAAATGTACTTTGTAAAAGGGCCATGAGATTTATATATTATCCAAATTATTTAGAATATTGTATGCATACATGTAATCAGTGTACATATATATGTTAAAGAAACAGACATGATTCAAATGTTGCATGTGTGTTTAGCTGTTACAATAATCAGTGTGATATGTAATAAGATCTTATGTCTGATTGTTTTACATTTTGTGTTAAGGAACAGTGTTACTATATATATATATATATTATTATTATAATAGGTAATAAGAATGATTTTTTTATTTAGAATTATTCAACATTGTCTGATTGGCTTTTCTCGCTGTCCACGGGAGAACCTTCCAGTGTTGGACTGCTCATGGCCAAAGCGTTCATTGTACTGTCCCCCTGTATAAAAAAAAAGAATTAATTAATTTATTTATTTATTTAAAAAAATTGTATATTTATTCTCACCTACGCTTAATAATGGTCTAAAAAATAAATACTAAGCAGTGCCTGCTGAGGAAGTGATCTTTGGGAATGGCTAAAAGAAAACGTCCCATGAACATACTTGGCAATTTTTTGAATGACGTATTAACACATGCATATTAGCAGCAAAAACATTATTCAAACTTTACCTTTGTAAAAAAAAAAAATATTCCAGAAATGGTTTATTCAGATTGGTCAAAAGAATTTACAAAATTTATAAATAAGCGTCTATATACACTGCCGTCACCTCAAATTACTGGCCTGCACCAAGCAACAACATCTTAAGGAGATTTGAAATTAGTGGAATTGGGTTAACAACTGTCCAGCACATTATTAAAACCTGTGATGAACTTCTTGGAAGAAATTTGGTCTAAAAACAACATCAAGATCATTTAACTGTTTAGTAAAGATGCAATTGACAGTGGAAATTAAAGCTATGTTTAATAGTGAAAACATACAAAAAAAAAACAAATATTTGTGTGTATATATATA
>JAOVVA010012439.1:0-16968 GCA_028565275.1 Leiocassis micropogon
TGAGTGAGTGAGTGAGTGAGTGAGTGAGTGAGTGAGTGAGTGAGTGAGTGAGTGACTGAGTGAGTGAGTGAGTGAGTGAGTGAGTGACTGAGTGAGTGACTGAGTGAGTGACTGACTGAGTGAGTGACTGACTGAGTGAGTGACTGACTGAGTGAGTGACTGACTGAGTGACTGAGTGAGTGAGTGACTGAGTGAGTGAGTGACTGACTGAGTGAGTGAGTGACTGAGTGAGTGACTGAGTGAGTGACTGAGTGAGTGACTGACTGAGTGAGTGACTGACTGAGTGACTGACTGAGTGAGTGACTGACTGAGTGACTGAGTGAGTGAGTGACTGAGTGAGTGACTGAGTGAGTGAGTGACTGACTGAGTGAGTGACTGAGTGAGTGAATGACTTACTGAGTGAGTGACTGAGTGAGTGTGTGACTGAGTGAATGAATGACTTACTGACTGAGTGAGTGAGTGAGTGACTGAGTGAGTGACTGAGTGACTGAGTGAGTGAGTGAATGACTTACTGAGTGACTGACTGAGTGAGTGAGTGACTGAGTTACTGAGAGTGACTGAGTGACTTACTGAGTGACTTACTGAGTGACTTACTGAGTGACTTACTGAGTGAGTGACTGAGTTACTGAGAGTGACTTACTGAGTGACTTACTGAGTGACTTACTGAGTGACTTACTGAGTGACTTACTGAGTTACTGAGAGTGATTGAGTGACTTACTGAGTGACTTACTGAGTGACTTACTGAGTGAGTGAATGACTGAGTGAGTGAGTGAATGACTGAATGACTGAGTGACTTACTGAGTGAGTTATTGAGAGTTATTGAGAGTGATTGAGAGTGAGTGAGTGACTGAGTGAGTGACTGAGTGAGTGACTGAGTGAGTGACTGAGTGAGTGACTGAGTGAGTGACTGAGTGAGTGACTGAATGAGTGACTGACTGAGTGAGTGAGTGATTCAGTGATTCAGATCAACGTCTCAGCTGATAAACAGCGGTTTTCCGTGTCAGAGTGTCGAGTTCAGCTCATTTCTTTACTTCCTGTGGGTTTAATAAAACACAACATGCGTGTAAAATCTCACTAAAGGAGAAAATAACGTTTAATTTAGGACTTTTAAATAAGTTAAATAAGTTGCATCCCAAACAGGATCTGTTCCATCCAGCTGTGTGATTTAACACAAAGTGGAAATAATAATAATAATAATAATAATAATAATAGTAATAATAATAATGCCAGAAATAACCTCTTATGTGTTATTATTAGAGTAATAGATGTGTAATAGATGTGTAGGTGGATGTCAGAGACGTAAGATGAGTAGATGATGGATGATGTGCTCAGCTGACTCGGTGTGTGGGGGTCATGGGACGAAGAGCGACAGACAAGTGTGTGTGTGTGTCTGTGTGTTTGTGTGTGAGAGAGACGGCAGTAAATTAGTACATGAGCAAGTGTGTGACACTGATCGGCTGGACTGAGTATACACACAGAGACATTATACAAAACACACACACACACACACACAGAGTGAATGATAGATGGACGGATAGAAAGAATACTTTGGGGGGGGGAAGCAAAGAAATAACTTAATGTAAAGAAACATGGACGTGGACTGAGAAAACACCAGTGAGAGACTTATGGACTGACGGCCATAGGACATAACACATGGACATAGGACAGCGTCAGACAAAAAACGCCTGAAATCAGCTAGATTAACAATCTGACCGACAGACTGGTGTACAGAGAGACAGACAGACTACAGGAAATACTGAGTGACAGACAAACAACGAAAGACATCTACAGGTCAGACAGACAGACACAACAAAAATCAACTAGTCTGACTAATAGATAAAATATACAGAATGAACAACAGATGCAGACGGGAGGATAGACAGACCGAGAGACAGACGGTCGGGCGAATAGACGGACCGGAAGAAAGATGGACGGCCGGATAGACGTACCGAGAGACGGACGTACGGGAGGATAGGCCAACTGAGAGACAGGCGGACAGGCAGAAAGACCGATCGAGAGACAGACAGACGGTCGGCTAGACGGGCCGAGAGACAGTTGGACGGGCAGGTAGACAGACCGAGCGACAGACAGGTGGGAAGGCAGGTAGACTGACCGACCAAGAGACAGACAGGTGGGAAGAAAGGTAGAACAAACTAGAGACAGACTGACGGGCGGATAGATGGACCGAGAAACAGACAGACGGGCGGATAGGCCAACCAAGAGATAGGCGGACAGGCAGATAGACCGATTGGGAGACAGACAAACGGGAAAGCAGAGAGACATATAGACAGGCAGACCGAGAGACAGACAGGCAGATACACTGACAAAGAAACAGACAGGCAGACAGATTGAAAGCCCAAGAGACAGGCAGGCTGAGAGACAGAACAACTGACAGCCTGGCTGAAACACCTATAAGGTCAGACTGAGAGTCAGACCTACAAATAAACAGACAGCTCTAGACAGACAAAGCGACCAGAACACCATAGGCAAAAAGACTGACAGTCAGAAATGGACCCATAGACCAACAACAGACCGACCAAATATAAAAATGGGCGCAAAGACAGACAGACAGTGAGACGGGATAAAGAACCCATTAACACATAACATGAAAGAAAGAGACAGAGATCAAACAAACTCCTGTGAGTCAGAGGCAGGATTTGTTGTTGTGGCAACGTTTCTTGGTCAGTTAAATATTTTCTTCAGCGCTGCGCTTCTGGCAGAAACCCCGACCTGAAGTAAGAGTATGGAGGAGGTTAAGTGTGTGTGTGTGTGTGTGTGTGTGTGTGTGCGCGCGTGTGTGCACATCACTGCTTACGACGGAGCCCACTTTACACGCTTCGAAGAAACTTTTTAGATCAGAGATACAAATCAAGCGGTTGTGACTTGTCTCCCATCCGATCTCTCTGAAGTCAGGGAGAGACGATAGCACAGCTGAGAGGACTGATGAGGGGGAGTGTGTTGTCGTGTGTGTCGTTGTGGTGTGTGTGTTGTCGTCGACGTGTGTATGTTTTTCATCGACCGTGTGTGTGTGTCGTCATGGTGTGTGTGTCATCTCCTTAGAATGCTCCAGGCTTTACTTTGGCCTGTGTTTTCAGAGATCTGTCTCTGTGCAATGTTTAACTTGTTGGTGGAGCTGCTTTGTTCTTCTCTTGTGTGCGCACAAGCTTATTTTGAATGAACACACACACACACACACACACACACACACACAGACACACTCACGCATGCACACGCACGCACACAAACTTCTCTGCCAGGCTCCGTGGGACACTCAACAGCTGAGGAGTATATATATGTGTGTGTGTGTTTTCTCCTGTGGAATTCCAGGAAACTCACTTAAATGCTCAGCTTTGCTTCTTCCCTCCGGTCACACATGGAGGGAAATGCTTTGTTTTATTCTCAGTCAGCACACACACACACACATACCTTTGTTCTTTCTTGTGTTACCCGGGTGGGTGAGATTTCTGCTGAGCTAGTGTTAAACAGACATCTCTCGCTTGTTCACACACACACACACACACACACGCACCACACAGTCTCTCTTCAGGAAGTCGCCTTATCACCGTTTCTCAGTTTTTCCAGTGCGTGCTTAGTGTGTGTATATAAATGTGTGTTTGAGTGTCTTTTTGACCTTCACACAAGCACACATTGTTCTCAGCTTTATAACTTTTCACATCTTCCTTCAGTTAAGATGTTATTAAAGCACGTTGCATGTGTTTTATATTCAAATATATCAATTCATATATTAAGATGTTGTGTTTAGTTTAAGTGTTGTGAAAGAAGTTAGGGTGTCTCTCTGTGTGTGTGTGTGTGTGTGTGTGTTCTGTCCGGAAGGACATCAGTAGCAGTCAGAATTCCAAATCAGACAGATTTTGTTCTTACAAAACAGAGAGAGAGAAATATTTGCTTGTGATATTCCATCAGTCTGAGCGTCCCAGAATGCATCGCGGGTAGGAGCCTAAATGTCTGCTGCATTACTTATGAATCCCCGATGCAGCTGAAGATCAGGAGTTAAAAAATATAAAAAAATAATGCAAGCTATAAACTAGAACTGCGCCATTCATTCCATTGATTGATTTAATCTTTTGTTGGTTGATTCAATTCTTTGAATTGATTCAGAATCTGTTCACACTTTTTAATTATGTAGTTGACCTTACAAATGATAGTGTAAAATCGATGGATTTCTTAAAAGTATACCACTCTAAAAAAAAAGAAAAACCATGAAATACTCTCGATTTGAAGTTATTACTACTTTGTCTTTGTTGGACTTTGCACCGTCAGCCGGACTGGGGTGTGGTGCAGAAGATCGTCAGGAAAACAAAAAAAATTATAATTGATCGGTTTGTACAAAACCAGGTTACACAGCTTTTCAATGCTTATTATTTTTACTTCAAACCCTGTGAGAAATCTATGCTTGAGACGAATCGGACCGTAACCATGAACGTGCTGTTGAATGGAATCGGAAATCGTAACGCTCGAGGAATGGAAAGGAATCAAATGGCCACATACAGAACTAGCCAAAAGTTTGGACACACCTTCTTATTCAATTTTTGTATTTTTTTTACTTTAGTAATTTATTTTTCACATTCCAGAACAATATTGGATGAGATTTTAAATTTCTTATGATGAACCTGGCTTTCATGTAGACTTTCCCAGAAAAGCAAGACTAAAAACCTACCTCTGCTGCAGAGAAGTTCATTTAGATTTACCAGCCTCAGAAATCACATATTAATCTCCAGCGTCTCAGATTAGAGCCGTTATGAAGGATTTACAGAGCATAAGTAGCAGATACATCCCGATATCAAATATTCAAAAGAGATTATTACATATGTTGGATGCCTTTAGCATTGTTTCACCGTGTAGGAAGAAATAAAAATCAGGAACGACCGTAAAGGTAGAAGGTGTGTCCAGACTTTTGACTGCTAGCGTATGAAAGAAATTATGATATGAACACACTAGGAACGTTTTAATAATTTAGAAACTACAACTCCAGCTCTGGTCCGAAGATATTTTTTTATAATGTATGTATGCAGCACATGTGTGCGCTATTTAGAAGTTTGTACACCCTACAAACTGAATATGCATGCAATATTTCCCACACAGGCCGCCCAAGTATATTTGCTGTTCCTTTTTAAAAATCTTTTTAACAGGACAAAGCCATCTGTGATCGATTAACTTCTCTCTATTAACGTACCTTAACCGTAATCGCTGGCAAGATGTCACATTTTTTGGTAAACACTGTACCACCGCAAGTACATTTCAGACCTGTAGAAACACTGCTCATGGGATAAATATGTGTCTGTTATAAGAATATAATCCATGAAGGAGTGGCGACATAATGATGATGTTACTATTATTAAGACGATGCTGATTCATTTCTAATACCAGTTTATCCTGAAGTGTTTATTCTACTCATATATGAGCTACCCTGCCTGGATGTGTTGTCCTAAGAAAACCACTTATTAGTGAGACTAATTAGAAAAAGAGGCCTGCATTTGCTAGGGAGTATAAAGATTGGACTTTGGAGCGATGGAAAAAAGTCATGTGACCTGATGAGTCCAGATTGAGCCTATTCCAGAGTGAAGGGTATGTCAGTGTAAAAAGGGAAGCACATGAAGTGATCATGCATAGTGCTCACTGTATAATCCTCTGGAAACAGTGTGATGATCTGTGGTTGCTTCAGTCGCTCAGGTCGAGGCTCAGAAATGTTACGTGGCAGTAAAATGAAGTCAGCTGATGATCTGAATTTACCAAAGGAGTTTTTCTTTCAAATATTCCAGGATGCAAACTGTAAAAGATTAGAAAACTTTTTCACACACAAACCCGACACCACATTGTGTGCTGTAATCAAAGTTAAAAGTGGTTGAACGACATATTAGTAGTGTGTGTGCAACCTTTTTATTTGCTCCCAGGGAGTGTATTATTACCTTTGTAACCATTTATAGCTGCCTTTATATATTATATATCCCTAAATCCCACATTAAGGCTACTACTACCACTCAGTCGGGAGGGCCGAAGACTATCACGTGTTTCCTCCGAACCACGTGACGCCAGCCGACCGCATCTTTTTTCAAAATGCTCGCTCACGCACACACTCGGAGGACAGCGTGAGCTCACAGACGCCCCTGATTGGCTGTAGAGCCGTGATTAATGTGGGAGCACTAAGTACCTCGCATCCCTCCCCTCTGAGAGAGCTCGGCCAATTAGCTCTCTCTAGACCTCCGGCTGCGAGAGGCTGCGGCATCACCCGGGAATCGAACTCGCAATCTACGGATGGTGGGGCGAGCACTTTACCACTGCACAAGTTATTTGTTATATCTGTCTCTCATTCAAACCAGAACATGTAAAGTGTGTTGTCATGAATTTTGTTACAAATCCTCCCTGTGTCAAAGATTATTTACTGACTTTGTTACATAACATAACAGTTTTTTTGTTAATCTGTTTATTTTTAACCTTTGATTTTGTGAAGAATTCGCCAAACAGGTCTATACAGAAACCTGGGATTTATCTTACAGCTTGACAGTTAATGCTTAAATTAAATAGTTTTGCTCAGCCCTTATCTGAAATAGTGTTAAAGATTTAAACTATAATATAATTTTAATTTGACACTTTTTTGTCGAGGATAGTATTAATGTCGTTGTTGTTCTTAGAAAACAGTAAAAAAAATATGGAGGTTTATGGTTGGATGTGTCATCTTTTGTGTGTGTGTGTGTGTGTGTGTGTGTGTGTGTGCATGTTGAGTGTCTGTTAGTGTGTAGCTGTTTGTGGTCGGGCAGTACAGCCACTAATTTGATGACGCTTGAGAAAAACCCATGTTGACTCGAACTTTGAGCTCGACATCTTGTGACTGGCAGCGTGTGTCATAAAGACGTCGTCCACCACCGAGTTTCGAGGTCGCTGCTTATCATTTTTAACACCCTCAGCTTTTACAGGTGTATGTATGTATGTCGGACATGAGATAAGGAGCCTAAACCACTGAAACTGAACCCTACCATCAAGAACGAAGCCACGGTGGTGTCCGTTGGAAACGCCCCCTCTTCATAAAAACGGTCAAATAAATTCAAATTCAAAATTCAAATTCAAATTTTATTTGTCAGGTAAACTGTCATAAAGAAACTGTCATAAAATAAAAATAAAAAAAAAGAATATGGAGTATTCGAATGAAAAATATTAAATAAGAATATAATCAAAAAAAGAAAATACTAAATAAATGGAAAATATGCAAGAAGAATATAATAATAATAATAATAATAATAATAAAATTTACACTATGTACGAGTAATAAAATAGAATTGAAGTGGAATTGAAATAGAAAACCAATGTTCAGTCACAAGCAGAAAAAAGCAGAAAAGTTCCAGGTGTGCAAAATGTAGACTGTGTGTTAAATGTGCATTAATGTGCAACGTGATGAGTGGAGAGAGTATGAGTTGTGCTATTGTTGAGAGAACAAAGAAAGCAGGTCAGCAAGCAGGTGTTTAGTCCTGTGTGTTGTTCTGATTGAGAGTACGTACAGCCTGCGGGAAGAAGCTCCTTCACAGTCTCTCTGTGTTGGCCTTCAGGGAGCGGAAGCACTTTCCAACAGTGAGAACTGTCCGTTGTTGGAGTGGCTGACGTCCTTCACCGTTTTCCTGGTCTTTGTCCAGCACCGCTTACTGTAGATTGAGTGCAGGTCAGGGAGCTCGGTGCAGATGATGGATAATCAGCTGATTACACCACCCCATGTAGAGCTCATCCGTTCTGCATGGTGCTGTTCCCAAACCAGGTTGCGATGTTTCCGTTTCCCGTCAGGATGCACTCTATAGTGCAGGAGTAGAAGTTCCTAAGCACCTTGGAGTGCAGTCTCTCAAGTGTCTGAGGTGGTAGAGACGATGCCGGGCCTTTTTCACAACGGTGTTGATGTGACAGGACCATGTGACCAGGAAAATTCCTGCGTGATATGAACACTGAGATATAGGAAGTTGATCTCTCTTTAATTACGGGGGTCTGGTAGTTCCTCTCCTGCTTCGTACTGAGGTCCACTATTAGCTTTATTATCTTGCTGATGGTAAGGAGGAGGTTGTTCCACTCGCACCAGTTCTCCAGATTTCTGATCCCCTCCAGGTAAGCCGTCTCGTCGCTGTCAGAGAACACACCCACCACGACGGTGTCGTCAGCAAACTTGATGATGGTGGTGGAGTTGGTTGTGGCCACGCAGACATGGGTGTATAGCAAGTACAGCAGGGGGCTCAGAACTCAATCCTGTGGGGCTCCAGTGCTGAGGTGAGGGAGGCTGAGACATGTCTGCCCATCTTTACTGCTAGTCAGTAAAAATATACAATCAGCCCCATGAACCACTGATGGCCATTTCTTTTTCCTCTTCATGCTTTTTGCATCACACAGAAGAAAGTGCTATCTGCTCTCTTCTTACACAAACATGACCCACTCACAAACCCACAGGATTAGTTATTGTCACTGTGATTGACTGACAGGGCAGCGCACTCACAATCTCGAAACCATAAGGTGAGCACTACAGGCCCTGCAGGCAGATAAACCGGATAGCTAAAGCTGGGAGGTACATTTGTTTTCTATTTGCATATAAAACAACTCAATTATTCTAAAAATACATCGGAGAAACAATAACTGGATTGTATTGACAGGTGACATGCAAATGTCCGGCAAAAAAAAAGAAACCCTGCCATAAACTCCATCAACTGTGGTGATTTACAGAGGGATGCATTTGTAAATGGCGTGTTGCCTTATGGTTTAAAACTGAGAATATTTGTCAAGCAGCGTCAGACGCTGACTTTCCGCGAAGTTCTGCAAGGTCCGCAAGCATCCGCGAGGACCGGCAAAAAAATTAAACATGTTTAATTTTTCTATTTACATGTTTAATTTTTCTATTAAACATGTAAAATTAAACATGTTTAATTTTTCGGCACGGAAAGATGGAAACGTAATCACAGTGCCAAAACTCACGGTGAATCATGATGAACCGTACTTAGGGCCACCCCGCGAAACCGCGTAGGTGAGATAGGGGTATAAGCAAATAGGGCTACTAGGACAGCCACCAGAGTCGTAGATTCGAATCGATCCAATTCAATAGCAATAAAGTTTACTGTCTCTATTTCAAGCGACGTTAAGTGTCATGTCTTATACAAAGCAATCATCTGTTTGTTTCCTGCCAATCTTCTACTCCATACTCCAGTCCTGTTGGTGGCAGTATTGCACCAACTGTTCATAAAATTCCAAAGAAGTAGTGCTGGCAAAATGTGAGTGTTTTAGGAAGATGGAAGCGCTTTCTATTGTCTGCTAAATTTATATAAGGTGTATAATTTTAAGAAATGACTCAATTTTAGAGCATTTAGTGTCTGTAAGTTTCCCTAAATAATTTAAAAAGTGTGAAATGATTTAAAACAGGGCGACCGGAAATAAATCTGTAGCTGTAGAAACTGGAAATGTTAATGATTAGAGATGGTAATGCTTAATTCTTTAATTACCATTAAGAATTTCACTTAATCAAGAGTAGTGGTAACCTCAACAATGCAGCTGTAATGTAACATTAGCTTAGCTCTCCTAACATATTTGAAGAGACAAGTCTGTCACAAAACCTATAAAACACTTTCAGTAAACCAGTTACATACTTTCAGTTCAACAGCATCAACTGTCGCATGTTTGCGAGGGTTTCACGAGCACGTCACTTGCACAGCTGAGGTGTGCACGGCTGTATGGAGGTGCTAACCTCAGACGGGTCTGTGTGCTCATGTGCAAAGAGAGAGAGAGAGGGGCTGAGCAAATCAACGCTCTGAGTGCAGTTGAATGATATTATTAAGTGGAGGTCAGTGTTCAAACTGTGCTGCTAGAACTATTTAAATAAAACTTAACCAGATGCACAATTCCTCCTCAGGTTATCGTCAATTATTAATGGTTAATCCATTATTCATTGTTAACATTGTTAACAATTGTAACACTGATATCGATTGTTTGAATATCAGTGTAAAATCTGCAACCCTGTTAATTAGGGTTCAACGCTTTTATACCATTTTGTACCATTTAGGCTAACAACTCATAATGACACATAATAATCTAATTGATCAACTAAAAAAAACAAATAAATTATTTAAACAGAAAAAAAAAATTAAGGTAAAAAAAAAAACAAATTATTAAAAACTTTACAAAAAAAAAATCCTGACCATGCGTATATTATCTATTGCATTCAAATAATCGAACAGGTCCCTTTTGTAATTTCGATTTGCATGCGACTAATTGTGCAGCGCTATTATTAATAATTAGTAGGTTAATTGGTATTAACAATTGTATTAACTGGTAATATCTGTTTTACATAATGTTTCTCTTTAGCTCACTCATCATATTAACTTTCAGTTCAGGCGATTTGCAGTACAGAACTTTTATGGGTGTATTTTAAGAGGCTTTATTTTGAATAGCCTTTCAACAGCCTTATTTGTTTATTTATTTATTTATTTTTTCTGGTTAATCTATTTGAGCTTCGGTTTACATAACTACTAGGGTTGGGGGGGAAAAACAAGTGGTTACAAATTGCGATTCTTTTGTGTGGTATCACCACACTGACTCCAAAATCAATTATTTATAAATTATTTGAATTTGAGGTGTTAAAACGTTTCTATTCCTCTATAATCACACATTGGCTTGTTTAAAATAGCATTCCTCATCTCTGTCCTTAGTCACAAACAAAGCCACTTAAAAACAGCCACTGAACTGAAGTTAATAGATGAGTGAGCTAAAGAGAAACATTATGCAAAACAAATATTACCCGTTAAAACAATTATTAACACCAATGAACCTACTAATTATTAATAATAGCACTGCACAGTTAATCATGCATTATAAATTGTAAAAAATTTAAATTGCAAAAGTGACCTGTGCCATTATTTAATTGCAAAATGCTGTTATTATTACGGATAATGTTAACGTGCATTGTGTGCGAATGATCGATTATTGATTGTTATGCTATCAGTTAAGAAAATTGCCAAATTTGCAAGCCGATTGTAGAACTCCATCACATAGCCCTACTCGTAGGCTACAGAAGCCAGACTTTGTTGCTTATCTCTGTCTTCAACAGGCTCTCCTTCTGTATCCTCCCGTCTAATGTACTATAGATGCATTAGAATATAAGCTGACATCCGATGATGAGCGTGTACGGTTGTACGATGCCAACAGGTCAGTAAACAGATTCACTTTATGTATCTTGAGGGAAAATTGATTTAAATCGGAATGGCTTCAAATTGAATGTCTCCAGTATGTTGAAGCGTATGGTGTCGCAATCGAGAGTGAACAAATCTCCTGAGTGGACAGTTTGCTAGATGTGAGAGACGTGAGCTAGTGAACCATATGTTTACCAAGTACTTAGGTAAGATGTTGTGGATAAGAGCTCCTGCCGAGTAAAGAAGGGACGTACGTGTAAGTCATAGTAACCACACAAAATGAATTATAAATCTTATTAAGGTAAAGTTTTTGTTTTGTTTTATTGTAAAGAGGCAAATTCAATCAAATTAGGTCTGATATGCTCCTTTTTAACTTACCGATTGTAAAAAAAATTTTTTAAAGAAAGAGAGAAACCTGTCTAGATAATGGTGTAAGCACCTTGAGGCAAACTTGTGACGTCTTAACATCTTAAGTTTAACTTTTGGCTTAAAGTTTACGTAATCGTACTCGTATAGCAAAGGGTAAGGTTATGTAAACTTGAAGTTAAAAAAGCAGGCAAGCTTGTTAGTTAGCTTTGTCTAGTAATACAGACTACAATTAATAGCAAAAGAATCAAAATTCTTTATTTTATTGCCACACTGACTTATATTTTTGTATTTGAGGTGCCAAAATGTTGCAGTTCCTTTTAAATCCTACAGGGGTAAACAATTCACACATTGTCAGGCAGAGCAAATTAATTGCTAAATTTGTTTTAGAATAGTAATTAAATCTGAGGGAAATTATATTGAATCATTATTATCAAATAAAATCATGATGTTTACAGAATCGCCATAAAAATCGAATCGGCACCTGGGTATCGTGATAACATTGTATCGGGTGATCCGTGGCGATTCCCATCACTAACAGTCCAGACACAAAGACTGTTTCCCAAGTGCTGGTTTGTCTTGTTTTGTAATATGGAACAAAGCAGACACTTACATAACTTATATTATCAGACAGGCATCTCCATTCTTTCTGATTCAGAAGCACTGAATCTAATGCTGATCTAACACACCTAATCCAGCAAAACAAGGTCATCAGGATCCACTAAATATTTGAGACAGGTGTGTTAGGACTTGGACAATACAATTCAAAGGAAGGTGCAGTTCTGAAAATTACAGGCTTTTCTAGATAAAATAAGTGTAGGGCTGTACAATTTGATAAAAATGAAAAAAATTTCACATTGCGATTATTTTGACACGTACTGCGATTGTGATTTAAACTATGATGTTTAACTATTAACACGTAGCATTTAGTATTTAAATCTATTTATATAGACTAAAACCAAATTATGTCACTAGAAAAAAAATATATTTTTCATATTAAAAAAATATACAGTATGTTTCATCGCAATCGGCCTACGGTAAGAGAAGAATGGAAAAAGCTCTTATATCATTTAAAAATTTTTTTTAGATTTATAAAAAGAATTATGATTTTTAAAAAAATCATTAGTTTGTCTCAAATTTCAACAGATGTACATTTTTTAAATACGCGCTTATGAGTGTGCAATTGAAATCTACTTTAAAAATGCGATCTCGCGCCTTAATTCCACGTACTTTACGGTAATACATAAATTTTTTTAGTTCATTCCAAAATTCAACAGATCGCACTTTACATTTTTAAATATGCGCTTATGAGTGTGCAACTAAATTGCACGTGATCGACATTTATATTAATATTAAGAAATTAGGCTTTCCTGTTCACTAAAACCACACACAGCGATAGTTTGAATCAAAAAACGCTTTATTGGACGAGGCATTATAAAACATACTATTGAAACTATACTATGTGTAACTTGTAAATAAATTATTGATTAATAATAATTGATAATAATAATAATAATAATAATTGATTAAAGATGTACAGAGAATCTTTTTACAGACTACTAGCCTATATAATACTAAAGATTTCTTGATTTAAATGAAAATCTTAATTATTATGTTCTATTAATATGATGTCGTCCTCTATAATTAGGATAATAAATATATAAATCTTTTTCGAGCTCCATTTCTTTTTTTCACGCTCCACTGAGACGCAATGACTGATGGGAAATATTTCATTCCCTTTTCCGATGAAGTGAAGACGTGTTGTTCACTCGGTTCCTACACCGTCCGCAGTTCCCTTTGAACCGAACATTTTCACTCCTTGCAGTTTGGAATCTCACTTAACATGGCTGAACACCCTGGGAAGTGTACTTCGCAGGGTACTTCAGGCTGATCAGAACACACCTTCTGAGTTCAAAGGTCATGTCCGGTACACTTATCAGGCAAAAATCTGCCTGAGTGGACAGGCAGTAATGAATTACTGACCATGCATACGTTACCTGTGTATAATTGTGCCTTTTTTGCGAATTTTTATTTTTTTTATTTTTTTTTTTTTCTTCACAGGTTCATTTAGTGTTTTTGACTTCTATGAGCATTTGTATGTTAAAATATACAGGTAGCGTAAATGGTAAGTAAATAGAATCCAGATTAAAATGCAAATTAAATCAAATTTTTTTGTTGTTGTCCGATCCAATTAAGTTAATCAGATTTTCAGATTTTTTAATGGATTAAAATCTCGTAAAAATCTACACCTCATAAAACACAAACCGCGTCCGGCTACTTTCATTCTCAAGTGTTCTCGACTGACTTCCTAATCTGATTCAGTTCCTGAGCATGGAACCATCGTGTTCTCACTGATTAAAATGAACCAGACTTGTCAAATGTTCTCGGAAACGATCCGATGTGAACCACTCGGACTAAACTCTAGAACCTGTTCTGTGTGAAGCTCCCAGATGATCAGCATAACTCATCTCTCATAAGCCAACCCTTCTGTCTTGCCCTTTCACAGACCCGTGACCATGACGACGAGGACGTCGAGATCGCCGTGGACAACGCAGCGTTCATGGACGATTTCTTTTCCGAGGTAAACACCAGAGCCATTTTAAACGAGCCTTAGTCTAGATCCGAAAGACCAGTGTCGACCTGTTACATCGACTTGCTTGCGCGCTCCTTCTCAATGATTTGTTTTATTTTTCAGATTGACGAAATAAGAAACAGCATCGATAAGATCGATGAAAACGTAGCTGAAGTGAAGAAGCTTTATTCGGTTATTCTGTCGGCACCAACGTCTGACCAGAGTAAGACACACAGACACCACACACACACAGTGGGAACCGTAAACCAGAAAGTGGTTTTCAAAGTGGTACAACGTCAAGTTCATTACTAATATTTTAATAGCTTTTTAGATTTACTTCCGTTTTTTTTTTATCATGTTCCTGATTTAAATCTTGTGTACACTTTTCAAAATACGTTCACTCAGGTTTCACGGTTTAGCATCTTTGATTTAAGCGTCTCAAACGCATCCTGTAAACAGCGTTGTACGTACAACGTCTCATACAGAAGCACACTGTTAATCTGACATCCTTCATTTTATCTACAGCGTCAGGTTTAAATATCTCTTGATTTGCCAGATAGTATTTTATCAGTAAAGCGTTTTGAGAGCTAAACTTTTGAAGTGTCCTTCTCAGCAGTTTACAGGAAATACATAACTGTGAAAATATATATTCGCTTCTACTAGGTGCGTTTAAGTCAAACTGGGTCTTTCTCATAAATTGATGTGTAAAATCGATGGACATTTACAAAAGGAACCATTACAGGAACTCAGCTGGGAGTTATTGCCACATCCCTGTACAGTCCTGTCCTCGCTCCAAGCCATTTCCACATGTTTGGGTCATTAAAGGAGTTCCTGGGAGGCCAGTGTTTAAAGGGAAGCAGGCAGACTGATTAAAGAAAACATTCTACCTTGATGTAGAAAGCTAGTAAAACTCTTGGATAAATGCAGCAGTGTAGCAGGGGATTATATAGAGGAATAAAAAGAGTTTTTACTCTCATAACTGTGTTCTGTTATTCTGCACAATCAAAAGTCCTGGTTTGACTCGAACACCCTTTGTATGTTTGTACTGATCTGATGCAGTGAAGTTATAAATATAGGATTTATTTTTTTCCAATCATGAGTAAAGACCTAGTATTTCAGATCTGGTTGAATCCAAAAAGTCAAAAGAAAATGAAAAAAAAAAAAATAAATCCTACTTTTGACCCCTAATGAGTATAAGCTAGTGAATAGTGAACTAAATTAAGTTTAGATTAATTTAAAGGAGAAGTCAGCGATATTCGAAAAAGACTGTCCATACTCCCTTCCCTTCAGAAGATCCGCCCCCAAAATTATTGGACATTTATTATCGCTGAGCCATATTAATATAAAGTGCATTATATTAGCACTATATATATATATATATTAGTATAAAGTGTTTTGTGGTCTGCACCACTTTGTTTCTTATTAACAGAGCCAGAGATGTGTACACACACACACACCATCATTTTTTTAGCCTACACACACACATGGACAGGACATCTCTTGGACAGTGAGGAAATCACACTTAACAATAAAGATACATTCAATAAATAAAAGTTGTACATATTTTTGATGAACGGTTTCTTTGTCATGGGCAGAAAACACAAATATTTGTCAGTCATGAGTTTTCAATATTTTTGGCTTATTTGCTAGAAATCATCTCCAGAAACACAGCTCTAATATCGTGTTGACTTCTAACCTGTGTTCTAACTCAGTCGTGTTGAAGCTGACCCGTCCTCTGTCAGTTCTGGAGCAGCCCGTAAGGTTAAACAGCCTGTGCTGGTGTTTACCGTCAACACACCGTCCGGCCGGGTAAAGGACACACAACAGCTCGCTGAGGAGAAACATGATTACGGTTAAACGTCTCTCTTTCATCTGACGCTAGTTTAATTAATCCTTAATAGTTTAGAGCAGCCAGTTGAACTATGAATTATACATCAAGAAGTAGAAGTTAGACGATGTGTGGTAGTGACATTATATAAGGATGACGACGATGATGATGATGATGATGATGATGCAGCAAAACAAGTAAGCATGAGAAACACAGCTCATCAGTCTCAGTTGCTTTGGTATCAGTATCGAGGTTTCTTTTTTTTTCTTCCTCAGTTCAGTTTTTCAGTTTCTCACAGTCAGTGTTGTCAGTTCCTGAAAAGACCTGTTTGCTTAGAAATCTGATAGCTGGGTGCTCAGAGTGGCCTACATTTCGCTTCACTGCCTCTTTAATGTTTTTGTGCACACTGTGTGTGTGTGTGTGTGTGTGTGTGTGTGTGGGAGGGGGGGATTATAGACTCGGGGTGTGGTGCGATTTGAAAACGTAATCATGAGTAGTCACTCAGCTGTACTGAATTAAATTTTAAGAAGGATCAATCGATGAAAAATTTCCTTTGAGCCGAGGTCCGAATTTCATGTTTTTGTTTGTGTGGCTGTAGAACTTTTAGTATCACAGGAGTCATGATGAAAACTGTCTCTAAATAGGCGATAGTACAGTAAATAGGGTTTCGAGAGGCAGCAGCATGAAACGTAACCAAAGATGGCCGACTGCTTGAGTCTTTCAGGAGCGAGCATGTATGAAATGGGGAATTTCATTGTTCTTGTGCAAAGACGATGGCGTACAGTACAGAAAGAGAGGAATGCAACACTACGTCCGGAGACAAGCTGGTGACCACACGCTCGGTGAACGATGCAAGAAGACGTGGCCAGTGCCTTTGTTGGAATTTAAAGATTTTCTTTCGTTTTACTATGTAATAAAGTACATTTATGGCCTCCGAGTGGCGCAGTGGTAAAGTGCTCGCCCTATCCAGAGAGAGCTGATTGGCCGAGCTCTCTCAGGGGGGAGGGATGAGAGGTACTTGCGCTCCCACATTAATCACGGCT
>JAOVVA010012450.1:0-16968 GCA_028565275.1 Leiocassis micropogon
GTCATATGGAAAACACCCCAACACATACACACACACACACACACACACAGACACACACACACACACACACACGCACATGCATACACACACACACACACACACACACACACACATTCTTGTAATTGTTACTTCACTGGACAGCGACATTTTTTGTACAGTTGTGGGGTCCACCCTTTCCAGTGGTTCTACAGTGCTGTAAAAAATCAGGCAAGATACAAAAAAAATCCCAATAATTATCATCACTTCAATGTAAGAGAATTCTAAACTTTTTCCTTCATGCTAGTTTTTTACCTACTTATGGGGCCCCGTTTATAACATTCAGCACTTGTGAGGTCCCCCTTCACACACACATGCATATTTCTAGTTTTTATATCTGGGCAGGGACAACCACCATCTGGAGACATTAATTGTCCATTTACATTCTAATTTACATCTCTACATCTGCATCTCCTCTCTTTTCTCTCTGCATCAACCAATTCACATTCCTGGTTACCTCAGTCATTACCTGGTTAGCCGCATCATAACCAAAGATCATCATTAGGTAGACAGGATACAAACATGGAACTCAAATAATGATGTTCTGCTCAACATTTCCATGGAGGCTTTTCCAAAATCAATGATTTTGGGTTAACATTGCTCTTTCTAGGGCTAACCATCAGTAATATGTAGCATTACATAAAATTAGCTCTTTACAACATGCTTTGTCCACAATTTACCATATTCATATGGTGGCCATGTTGTGCTGACGTTATGCTCAGGGTGGGAACGGGGTGGAGATCTCCTGTGAATTAGACAGTGATGGTGAAGTCCAAACAATAGACTTGTGTACCCCAACTAAGTGTTAAAACTATCAAAGTGTGGACAGATATGTCTGTAAAGGTGGATGTAGTCTTAAATCCAGTTGTTTGGATTCTTTGAAGTGTCTTTACAGACTTGTCTGTCCATGTTTTGACTTAGATGGGGTACACATGTTTAATGTTTGGAACACTTCGCCATCACTGACAGATTTACAGCAGATTTACCCTCAGAGCAACACATGGCCACCATGAGAATATGGTGAATTATATATAAGGGCAGTTCCATGCAAACAGAGTGAGGGTTCAACTACATTTTACATTTTAAATGTTTTTTTTTTTTGAACATCTATCATCTAACATCACTTTCATACATGTGAGACAAACTGGTGTTTAGGCTAGTGGGAAGCCAAGCCAAATTTTGAGATACTCTTACTGGAGGTAGAACAAAGCACAACGTTTTTTGTGTTGCTTCAGGTCTCCCACATATTAAATGGATTCTTGCATCATGAAAGTACATGAGCTCTGGTGTGTCGAGTCCCATTCAGCCTGGCTTTATTTTGCCCCTTTTATTATTCTTTTTATTTATGGATTGGGTCACAAAATATGTCAATTGAACCACAGATGCAGTAAAATATTTTCTTTATTAGAAGAATCCATTTCATATATGTGAGACCTTAGAGATCCTTGTAGAAGCCTGTGGCTTCTTGACCTCTCAAACAGCAAGCGACGCGAGCAAGTGACAAAAACTGTTTGACTGCATTGTTTTCTATTGGAATGTCCTAACAGTCCGTGAGTGATGCAGTGATGCAGCGCTGCGCGATGCAACACAACATTTTGAGCTGAACTTTTGTTGGACGCCCTGTTTCTATTTTCTCCTGTCGCGCCGCGTTGACAGCACTGTAGCAGCACCAGTGTTTCCCCGAGGTTCAACACACTGGGACTTTACTAGGTGTTGATGAGCTGCAGAGTTTATTCAGAGACAAACTTAACTTTTTAACTTCACTGCTGATCATTTCTCCGCTCTGATTGCCAACACAGCTCTGCGCTGTGCGCATCTTCCTTCGCTCTACCACTCACTCACTATGCACTCATGAATCACTGAATTATTCCCTACTTTTATGACATTAAACAAGTTGCAGCGCTATCTCTTTTTACTTTCTCTCTCTCTCTCTCCGCTGTGTGTGTGTGAAGGAGGGAGATGGAGAGACAGAAGCTTGCGCTCCCAGGTACCGACATTTGGTACCATTTGATTTAACGTGAATCAGTACTCAGTAGTACCGATGTAATTTGGTCTGTACCATTAAAAAGTACTGACTTCTGTACATTTGTTTTCTGTTTAGAAAGCACAAACATAGGAGGATCAGTATTCACCATATTTTATTGGTTACCTCTGTGATCTCGAACGCACAGCTCACAGGTACGTGGTTTGTTTACATGGCAACAGAAGGGGATATTTAATGGATTCAGTGCTATTAGGATATAATGCCATAACAATTCTTGTTTTTAACTCTGGATTTTTATGCATTTTTATCCGTGCAAATAATGAACATAAAAACATAAACATAAACCTCAAATTTGGGGATTCTCCCTTTAACCAGTGAAGTGCTTTCACTCTACCTTTCTTCTCATGGCAGAAATTCGATTTTTGATGTAATATTTAACAGCTTTCCAGTCTCGGTTTCCTAGGGCTTGAGGTTCAGCAGTAATACAGCTCTGACAGTCCATTTTACCTGGAACATGGTTCATAACAATGTATTTCTTTAAGTGCCTCTCTACTGCAGCACACTCCTCTGATGTCCAGCTTTTTTTGACAACAGTTTGTTTACCTAAGTAGACAGAAAAATAACACATTATAGGTTTAAAACCATAAAATCTGAAAAACGATTGGATTGAGCATATATAGAAGGTCATCCATTGCAGTACTGACTTGGTTCAGAGACACACAGGACCACAGGGTAACTGGAGTTACAGAAGTTTGTTATTCTCTCAGGTAATTCCAATCACTGCTCACTGGCCTTTATTCTGCCCATTTTAAGTGAACACATCAAATGCCCCACGTAAGACACTTGGATCATCAACATGCTTTATTCTTTATTCTAAGCTCACCTGTCTTTTTTGCTGACTTTCTCTGGTTTGGGGCAGACACTGTGGAGGTACATTCTTGCAGGGATGTCACACTGACATTATCCTCTGACCCCTGTGCTCCTGGCATACTGGCATCTGGGTAAAGAACATACTTTAAATATACAAGACAGACATATCAACTTAAATTATGAAGAGGATTGTGGATTGTTTTTTTTTGGGGCGGGGGGGTGGCGAGGTCTCTTATGTTTATTTCTATGATTTCAACACAGATTTGTTGTTCATAATATAGCCTTATCGGGGGAAAAAGTAGGGTCCTTTCAGATTTGAATGCATCAGGGATGCAGGATGCATATCTAGAGACATCATTGAAGAATCCAATCAAAATAATTCTAAGAGGCTGGCTTGAAAAGTACCGCAATTATCCGCTTAACCAATTGTGTATTCCTGAAAATAGTCAATAAGTAGGGAAACCTGCAGGCATTCAATGACCCAAACAAAATGCACATGCAGTGGTCATATATATATATTCATATCCAATGACTGAAATTGGTGTGATCAACCTATGTTAATCAAGATCATTCATAACTAATTAAAAACAATCATACACACTAGAGCTGCAACGATTAGTCAACTAATCGATTAGTCGATCAACAGAAAAATAATTGGCAACCATTTTGATAATCTATTAATCGTTAAACTATTTTTTCATGCAAAAATGGCAGAAAAATGCTGTTTCCAGCCTCTCAAATATGGAAATGTTCTGCTTTTTCTGTTTTATATCATATTAAACTGGATATCTTTGGATTCTAGACTGACAAAACAAGACATTTAAAGACATCACCCTAGAATTTGAGAACTGAGATGGACATTTTTCACTATTTTCTGACATTTTATAGACCAAATGACTAATCGATTAATCATGGAAATAATCAGCAGATTAATCGACAATGAAAATAATTGCTAGTTGCAGCTCTAATACACACACACCTTCCATGTCCTCTTGTGAACACCCCTCCATGTCAACGGTGTCTAAAATGGTATGAGATAGAGGATGTATGAGTTGGAAAGCTGAAATTGTTGTGATCAACCTCTGGTAATCAAGATCATTCATAACTAATTAAAAACAATAATACACACATACCTTCCATGTCCTCTTGTGAACACCCCTCCATGTCGACAGTCTCTAAAATGGTATTAGATAGAATAGGAATTAGTTGGAAAGCTGAAATTGTTGTGCGCAACCTCTTGTCAGAGGTTGCGCACAACAATTTCAGCTTTTATTTTGTAATAAAGATTACACAAAAGTAATATAAAACTATAAGTATGTCCTTCTCACAAGTATGTTAATTCACCCTTTGCTAAGTTCCACCACTTGAACACAATCTGGCCAATCATACTTTGGCATCGGCCAGCTCCGACCAGGGTCTGACGACTGCACGGCTGTGCTCTTTGGTCTGAACTGGGCTTTACATAATATTGTCAGCCATTTATAATAAAAATCTGAGCCTGTCAGTGGCAAAAACAAACACTTTTAGAGGACATACATTGACGATCAAAGTTGCCCCGAACATTAGTATACCTATTAGTCATTTACACACCAAAAACAACGGAGTTATTTAAATTATTTGGATCACATGATGAGTCGGAAACAACTCTATGCAGTGGCTAACAACAAATTGACAGGGCTTAACGAAGGGTGAATTAAGGTCATACAAATATGCTCTTACATTAAAATAGAATAAGATTTAATACCGTTCACATCAATGTGAATTTCATCCAGACTCTTCCCTTTGTATGCTCCAAGCTGTCCCTGTTCCAATGCCAGAAGAATTTTGCTTATTTTAGCTAGCTGGAGAGTGCCCTCTGGAAGGCGGTAGTGCTTTCTGTGGACCGCGATGTTATGCCCAAGGAAATCTGCCAACTGGTCAAGTTCTGTAGTCTTGAGATTCAGAACAGTCGAGAGGGTCGCAATGTGTTTCCTGAGTTTTGTTGAGGTTAGCGCTTTGGGATTTTTGACATCATCACATTCTTGCACAAACTGCCTTATGCAGTCAGAACCCCTGAGGTAATGGACAGAATGCGGCAACGCAAACAAGAATCCATTTTCATTCAGCACCCCACATTCTTCTCGCTTCTCAATCAGAGTATCGACTGATTCCCTCATGAGCGGAGTGAGGAGAACAGGAACTTTCCTTCCTCTCTTTCCTACAATGGTTATCCGGACAAAATGTTGGCAAAGCTTCTGCTCAAGTGGTGTAAGGGCCAAATTAACATCTTCATGCGTTTGTGATGCGTCTCTTGATATGTACACAGACAAGAGCATTCTTGATACCTCTCCTGCTCTCCGGCGGTTGAAGAGGATAATTTGTGCCAGGGTCACTTTAGCAAGGTCTTTCCAGTTTGAGGGTGAAACCTCTTCTTTCAGGGCATTCAAGTGTTGCTGCTGTTTCTCAGACAAATAGGAATGAAGTCTTTGGACATCCTGGGTGAATGGAAGGAGTTGAGGAGAATTCCACTTGGCTTGGTCAAGTTGAGTTAGTGCTTGGCTTGCTATGTCAAATTTCCAACTTTCTTGGTATAGTTGTGCAAATTCCTCAGCATCTTGGGCAGTTTCTTTTTCTTTTTTCTTCATTGCTTCAGATTTGATAAACAAGGCTAAAGAATGCAAGCTGTGTCCAACTTTGCGTGCAAGAGATGGGCATTGATATCTGCCAGTTTCATCACTGAATCCAGCAAGGCATTTTGCAGCAGTGACAACATGACCATACATTTCTGGTTTGATTAGTTCTTTGATAGTCTCCACAGGTGTAACTTTTTTTGCTGCCAGTACCAGTCTGCCAAGCTCTCTCAGTTTTTGTCGAATATGTTGGTGTTGGCTGATGACCTTCTCATTCTTCTTGAACAGTCTGTAACCATACTCTAGAATGCAGTGATCTTGCTTAACAGCAAGTGCAATCGTGTCCTGATTCATATCACTTAAGAACTTCCAGTATGCATCGCTAAATCCAACTGGAACAGGTGCAGCAAAAGCACACAATGCTTGGACTCTTGATTTACCTGGTTTAGTTGCCTTTTCCTGAGGCTTTAATTTGCAGACCTTGAAATGTCGCCACATCACTCTTCTTGTGAACAATCCATAGCAGTGCAGGCAATGCATGAATTCTTGTCCTTCCTTTTTTTGGGGGGGTTGCTTGCATGGGATGAGTTTGCCTTTCTTGTGCTCCAAAACTTCAGTGTTATGTTCAAAGTTCCCCTTATTTCTTATATACTCTAGTTGCAGTCGCCTTTCTTTTGAGTTCTTTGGAAAAGAAAATGCCTTTGCAACATCAACCTTATCTTTGTGTTTACGTGACAAGTGTCTTGACATTTTCTGAACTACTCGTCCACAATACAAGCAATGATGTTTCTTGTTATATTTCCTTGCACCATTCTCCTTCAAAACTGGATCAACATAGACAGATGTCTCTTTTTCAAGGGCCGATGAAACACTTGCCTCCTTGTTTGTATATGTTTGTGCCATTTTCTCTTTATTCACATCATCTCTGCAATCTGGAAATCTTTGTGTGGAGTCATTACTTGAAGATTTGAAGCTGTCCTGACTGGAAGACTTGAGACTGTTCTGACTGGAAGACTTGAAGCTGTCCTGACTGGAAGACTTGAGGCTGTTCTGACTGGAAGACTTGAGGCTGTCCTGACTGGGAGGCTTGAGGCTGTAATGACTGGATGACTTGACACTGTCCTGACTGGAAGACTTGAGGCTGTCCTGACTGGAAGACTTGAGGCTGTTCTGACTGGAAGACTTGACACTGTCCTGACTGGAAGACTTGAAGCTGTCCTGACTGGGAGGCTTGTATCTGCTCTGACTAGTAGATACAATTTTTTTCTTTTTCTTTTTCTTTTCCGGGGATAATTCCAAGCTGCAGTCACTGTCTGTGCTTTCCTCTTTGGGATTTGGTATATACTCCTCTTCGCTACCTACACTTGAGTCATCTGATCCTACAAGACTCGTCTGAATCTTTAGAAGAAGGAAAAAAATAGTTAACTCAACCTCCAAATTACTGTGTTGAGTAAAACAAATTAAACTGACTACACTCTTCAGTGTCTACTGCATGTTGGAATGATTGATCGAAAGCACTCTGAATTTCACTCAGCCCCCATTATAGAATGTACAAGTAAATTTACAAATTAGAAAGAAATACTGTTAAAAATATATTTTTCCAATTTTAAACCAGCTGTGTGTCATCTTAGTGTGGGCACTGTATGTAGATGAACGGTGTCTGGCCCGCGAACCACACACCTTTCATCTGCACCATCTGCATTTCAGTGATTTGGCTGTGTTCAGAGCGGTCTCTGGTGCTCCGGTGAAAATGTGAATTCTCCTTTTCACTTGAATGTGGTTTAGGTTGCCATGTTGGGAGCTGCAGGGGGTGCTGCAAAAATGCAGCTGCATGCAAAATGTTGTGACAGATTCAACTTTTGGAGAAACGCAACCCAACAGAATGCTGCAACTAGAGGTGCGCAGAATTCAATTTATTTGGTTGATTTCGATTTTCTATTTTTCAAAAATCTGACCTATTGATTCCGATTTTTGATAATTCTGATTTCATTCTTTCTAAGAACTATAATTGAAAATATAAAAAAATTGTATATTCATGATAAAACATTGACTATAAAATAACTTACATTTTCTCCCAAACCTTCTCTTACTCTCACTCAAACAAATCGCCCACCAAAAAAGTATTCCAGGTTACTGTAAACTCAAGCAATGGATGATTAATACATACATGTCAGCACTAAACACCCTTGCTGCAGCTATCTGTCCTGTTTGTTTGCAATGTTGTTCTATATGTCATTACTGCTTCTACAGCTTTTAACAACTGTGTCTTATTCTGCATGCCATGGTTGCTTCAATGTATTTTAGGAAGCTTCATGAACTGTTTACCCTGTTTGTGTATTTGTTATTTCTGCTTCGATGTATTTTAGGTAGCCTTTTTTTAACACCTTGGCCAGGGAAAAATAGCCACTTGGATAATTGTGGCATCTTTTTTTACCATGTGTTTGTATTAATTACCATGTGTATTTATCAGTTAACATGTGTATTTAATAATTTTCACTGACCCTCAAATAAACTAAACTGAAACTGTACAAATAAAATCTAATTGAAAATGAATTGCACTATATCCCACTTTATCTAACATGTTTTACATGAAATATAAAGAGTTTACTTGTGCTACATTGGGGGGTTAAGTACACAACAGGACATCACACAAATGGGCCACAAGTGACACTCCCACACTGCTGGATGACACTGCGGCGAATTGCTGGATTGCCTGAGTATGTCTAAATGCAGCCTTACACTGACATGACGCAGAGCTGGATTTAAATCAGAACAATATCTCTAGGTCATCTTAGATTAAGGGGCTTAAAGGGATAGTTTGTATGTATGTAGGGTTGTATGAGGTACAATAAGGTAAAGGGGTAAAAATATTCTAAATATGGTGCAACCTTAAACTGACACTCATTTTTTAGGTGGCTAAAATACATTTAGCTGCTGACCTCATCCACAACAGTATACTGCTTAGCTTCCATGCCTGTCCTCCTGTCTGCTTCTCCAAACTGGGTACCTCGTACCACCACCCATTTAAAACAATTAGAATGTGTCAAATGTAGTAAGGCAGTAAAGCATAAAAAGGCACACACCTGGCATAAATCTGCTAAAATATTTGGGGAAATAATATGGAAAACAATAAAGATACTACTTAAAAGGTAGCATCCCCAAAAATCAACACTGGGCTCAATAACAAGATCACATTGATGATCATCTATATTCATGCATTGTCTATATGCACGTCTAGGATCTAGTTAGTGAACATGGTGTTGAGTTTGGGTAGCGTTACCCTTTAAGTGATAACATGAAGGAGTACAAATGAGGCTTACCGGACGCCACCAGGTTCTCCTCTGCCTTTGTGAAGCCATTTCAGATGTAGAAGTAGAAGGGCCCTCTGAGCTGTCATCATTTGAATCAAAGAGAGCATCAGAAAATTCGGGTACTCTACCATCCATCTGCAAAAGAGAATAATGTCAAGTTATGGTTATCCATTTTTGTTTACATTCTATTAAAATCAAATACAAGGGGAAGACTTTGTGGGAAATAGCCTATCAATTATTACTGTAATTTAAAGTGTCAGAGGCATACCAGAATGCTTTTTGTCCTTCTCAGCTTTGGAACAACTACAGAATCCTCATCCTCGGTGTCGTCAACTATACTGTCATTTGAATTGTACAGAGGATCAGAAAAATCTGATACTCTATCCATCTGTGAAAAAGGAGTTGAATGTCAAGATATAGTTTAAGATAAGTGGAAGGCAAAGGAAGAATTGCATTGTACAACAAAACATGTTTTTAACTGTGCATATGACAAATGCATTGAATCTTGAATCTTTTTTTCTATTTTTTATTACATTCTATTAAAACCAATCACAGGGAAAGGATTTTTGGCCTATTAAGATTTTACTATCTACGACATACCAGAATGTTTTCCTTCCTCCTCATCTTTTGAACAACTTCATCACAGTGTGGAGTCAGAGGTTGGTCTTTAATACTTCCCTCGTCAGTTTCATCAGTGTCAGAATAATTCACGAGGGAAAACCTTCTGATAGGAAACACCTAAAAACAATTAAACACAAAATGATCAGTATGCATTGAGAGCTGAAAGTTATCATGTAGCCTATATGGCAATATCCATGAAGGTAGCTGTTGTGAAAACCGTTTCTGAAGGACCATAGAACTTAAAAACAGCTAAATTCATGGCATGGCCTTTTCTAGAGCAGTGATTCCCAACCTTTTTCCTTAAGGGACCCCTTTTCTATTGTTGAGTAAACTGACTCCCCACTGACTAAGTGACATTTTATGGGTGTTTCATATTATATTCAATGCAAAACAATAATAATACAGAACAATTGATGAACTATAAAATTAACAGAAACAGTGAACGCAATAACTGCAGGATATTTGTGTAAAACGAGAAATTTGGATGTATTTTGAACTGAAAATCATGTATGGAGATATGCACAAGTTAAAATGTGTAGCTCATGTGAAAACTGACTTAAAACTAAATGCATGACATGATATTTTCTAGAGGTCTCAACAGGTCTCACAACAGTATTTAAGAGGCTGCAATGGCTCACATTACAAATACCCTTTTCAAACACACAACAGCTCAGTAAGTGTAAGAGAGTTAGACCCATATGGGAGGGGCCAATGAGAGGAGCTAGTCTAGACACGTATGTGTGTGTATGGTCACTGATCATGTAAAACTGTTTAGAATGAGATCCATATTGGAGGGGCCCCACGAGGGCTAGACAAGTCTCACAACAGGATACAAGGGTCTACAATGGATTACATTACAAATACCCTTTTCAATCATGCTACAGCTCAGTAAGTGTAAAATTACACCTGTAATAACTTGAGTTTAGTTACTGAGAGGTGTTGCCCAAGTTATGTAAAATCACTTAAGAGTTAGATCAGAACGGGAGGGCCCCATGAGGGGGGGCAGACTATAAACGTGTGTGTGTGGTCACTGATTATGTTGAACTGTTTAAAATGAGATCCATGTTTGAGGGGCCCCATGAAGGCTAGACTAGAAACAAACGTGTGTGTGTGAAATTAACTGGCTCCCTGAGGACTAGACTAGAAAGATCTGTCAGGTTTACTCTGTTGCCTCAATCAGAACTCTCCCACATCAGCCAGTGAGTAACCCTGACTGAAAAGCCCAATCAGAAAAGCAATGTGAACATTGTCCTATCTTGTTAATTGAACCACATTGTGTGTAGGTACATATAAATAGTTTGCAATGACAGTGTACGTTACACCATTACCTGTTTGTCAGCTTCGTCTCTGTTTGAGTCCTCATAGGAAGTCAGATCTAGAGTGAAGGTCTCAGACTCTACTGCCACAGCAGGAGTCTCCTTGTTTGTCACCTGGAATTCAGATAAAACAGGAACACATTAAGAACTGAGAGTAATTATGTATATGGGGATAGGTACAAGTTAAAGTGTAGCTCATGTGAAAAACATTTCTGAAACACCATAAAACATAAAGCTAAATGCATAACATGGTGTTTTCTAGAGGTCTCAACAGGTCTTGCAACAGTATTTAAGAGGCTGCAATGGATTACATTACAAATACCCTTTTCAATCACGCTACAGCTCAGTAAGTGTAAAATTACACCTGTAATAACTTGTGTTTAGATACTGAGAGGTGTTGCCCAAATGATGTAAAATCACTTAAGAGTTAGAACGGTAGGGCCCCATGAGGGGGGCTAGAAGAAGTGTGTGTGTGTGTGATCACTGATCATGTAAAACTGTTTAGAATGAGATCCATATTGGAGGGGCCCTACAAAGGCTAGACAAGTCTGACAACAGGATACAAGGGTCTACAATGGATTACATTACAAATACCCTTTTCAATCATGCAACAGCTCAGTAAGTGTAAAATTACACCTGTAATAACTTGTGTTTAGTTACTGAGAGGTGCTGCCCAAGTTATGTAAAATCACTTAAGAGTTAGATCAGAACGGGAGGGCCCCATGAGGGGGGCCAGACAAGAAACATGTGTGTGTGGTCACTGATTATGTTAATGTGTTTAGAATGAGATCCATATTGGAGGGGCCCCACGAAGGCTAGACAAGTCTCACAACAGGATACAAGGGTCTACAATGGATTACATTACAAATACCCTTTTCAAACATGCAACAGCTCAGTAAGTGTAAAATTACACCTGTAATAACTTGAGTTTAGTTACTGAGAGGTGTTGCCCAAGTTATGTAAAATCACTTAAGAGTTAGATCAGAACGGGAGGGCCCCATGAGGGGGGGCAGACTATAAACGTGTGTGTGTGGTCACTGATTATGTTGAACTGTTTAAAATGAGATCCATGTTTGAGGGGCCCCATGAAGGCTAGACTAGAAACAAACGTGTGTGTGTGAAATTAACTGGCTCCCTGAGGACTAGACTAGAAAGATCTGTCAGGTTTACTCTGTTGCCTCAATCAGAACTCTCCCACATCAGCCAGTGAGTAACCCTGACTGAAAAGCCCAATCAGAAAAGCAATGTGAACATTGTCCTATCTTGTTAATTGAACCACATTGTGTGTAGGTACATATAAATAGTTTGCAATGACAGTGTACGTTACACCATTACCTGTTTGTCAGCTTCGTCTCTGTTTGAGTCCTCATAGGAAGTCAGATCTAGAGTGAAGGTCTCAGACTCTACTGCCACAGCAGGAGTCTCCTTGTTTGTCACCTGGAATTCAGATAAAACAGGAACACATTAAGAACTGAGAGTAATTATGTATATGGGGATAGGTACAAGTTAAAGTGTAGCTCATGTGAAAAACATTTCTGAAACACCATAAAACATAAAGCTAAATGCATAACATGGTGTTTTCTAGAGGTCTCAACAGGTCTTGCAACAGTATTTAAGAGGCTGCAATGGATTACATTACAAATACCCTTTTCAATCACGCTACAGCTCAGTAAGTGTAAAATTACACCTGTAATAACTTGAGTTTAGATACTGAGAGGTGTACATTACACCATTACCTGTTTGTCAGCTTCATCTCTGTTTGAGTCCTCATAGGAAGTCAGATCTAGAGTGAAGGTCTCGGACTCTACTGCCACAGCAGGAGTCTCCTTCTTTGTCACCTGGAATTTAGATAAAAACCAAAAAATAATATTGATCAGATCATATATCTAAGAGATCACATGGATAGCCATGGATACACAGAAAATCTGATTATTATTATTATTTGAGAAATACAAAACTAGCTGTACAAGCACATTTTCACATATTTTAAATTCTCAAAAAAAAACAAAAAAAAAACAGCATCAATATGCCTAATCTAACCAACTCACCTTTTTACGCCATGGCCATTTTGAGTCACCATAGTTGTATTCTATTTCAGTTCCTGCTTCTATATTCTTCACAGCAAATAGGCACAAATGTGGCCTGTCGTTCACTATAACTTTTTTCATGATGCAGTTTGGAGATTGGTGGTTATCATTCACCAGTCTTCCAAGGGATCCATCTTCTCTGGATGCATCAATACTAAAGGGTGTAAGAAAACTACCCATTACACTTTGTATGACTTCAATATCACATTTCAGTGTCTACATCTTCACAGTTTTATTGTAAGAGCCATTAAAAACACATAGCACAGCAACTCTAACTGTATGAAATGTGATGGGAGAAAGGCCTTAACATTAGCCTAAAATGTCAAGACATATCAGTGATAGCTAATAGAGTTGTGAATCTTCAGGCACTTCAGGATTCGATCTGATTACAATTCAGAGGGCTACGATTTGATTATAAAATGATTATCGATGCATACATTTGTATTTTTACAGGTATGCATGATTTATTTTTTATTACCGTGTGACTCCTTGCTACTTTTCAAACAAATTGAAAATAAACAGTCAAATTTACTCCCATTATCTTTTGGATTATTAGACACATCTTGCATTAGAAGTGTAAATGCAGAATATATACATATATATGTTTCTTTCATTCATTTGAAAATTTTAAATATTCATCTGTGGCTCATTGGCCATAATTCTTACTATAACAGTTAAACTCAGATACTCCCATACTATTGTACTCTATCATGAGACTGACCTGTAGATGATTACTGATCTGCAGCTGTGCTCATTCATACAGGACAAACACAACAGACTGACTATAATACACAGGTTAAGGCACATTGTATCAGGGCTTAAGCACTTTTACCATATGCTTTAATTTATTCTCTAACAATGCACAGTAGGCGTATGCATCCAAAACTGATTCACTGGATTTAATTGTTCAGATAGACCTAGCATGTGTGATTAAAGCACTGTTCCTGCTTTCATTCATTCATCAACTATTCAAACCCTTGTTTCAGGTTTTGATTAGAATGTCCAATTATTATCTCCAAAACATGTATCTTTGCATGCTTACCACCAGTGACGTTTCTGCCATTCAAATTCAAACAGAAATGTACTCTGTCTCTCTGAGTAGTGCCTTGACTGGTATTCTTCCAGCGATAGGAGTTCACCCCTGTACTCCAAGACAAAAACACCTGGTTCGATGGGGTGGGTAGTAAACACGCCTCTTCCTAGAAGAACACATAATGAAATGTACATTGAATTAGAAGAAACACTGAGTTGTCTTAATTGTTCACATACAGCATGACCCAATGGTTGTAAAATAAATGTTGCATTACCATAGAAATTATGTTGTTAAAGCCTACAGCTGTTAAAAACAACATAAATTGAAGCTAACACAATATGGCTGCTTCCATAGCCCTTTTCAAAATGCCAATTACAGCCCTTTATCATTTTACAAAGATAGGCAGGATTCATATCTAGCATGTGACTAGGGCGGCAGCTGTCGATTATTTTAGTAATCAAGTATTCTACCAATTATTCCATTGATTGAGTAATCGTATAAGAAATATGCAATTTATTTTCATTTAATTACTTTTGTTTAGAGCAATAGTAATATATAAAAAGAGAAAATAAGCCAGGTCTCTTAAATGAACTAGTTGGCTTCCTCTTTTGAAAATGAACATTTTTATTGCTTAGCCTAAATAGCAATCTGTCTGAAAAAAGAGCTCAAATGTTTAGATAACAAAAATATCTTTATTCGTTTAAACAACTCCTCTCCTCGTCAGTTTTTAACAGTCAGTTAGATGGAGGCAATGTTACAATGTTTTGCTTACTGTCTAAATTAACCAAATGTATAAGTAGTAGAAGAAAATGTTCTAGTTGTCCCTGTAAAGTAACGCTGTATCAATAATTGTGCACTTTAATAAGAACTGTAGGCTATGTAAGGGATAATGTAGGATGAACTGGTCATTGCAATGGAATGAAGGGGATCTATTTTTAATAATGACCAGTTCATTCTACATTATCCCGCTTATTACATGGCTACTTACTCAAAAAATCAATCATTTGACATAAAATATTGATTTAAAAATGACCTCATTGCTTCAGAAAAGAAAGAAAAGTAGTCTGTTGGGTTGGAAGCGGACCAGAAAACCTCATTCAGCTGCGTTCATTGCATATGTGCCGAGGAGAGGACTCACTTCCAACCCAATGGACTACTTTTCTTTTCTTTCTTTTCTGAAGCAATACAGTCATTTTTAAATCAATATTTTATGTCAAATGATTGATTTCTTGAGTAAGTAGCCGTGTAATAAGCGGGATAATGTGGAATGAACTGATCATTATTGATCAGTTCATTCCACATTATCCCTTACGCAAAGCAGTATTTGTGGATAATAATGTTTTGAGCTGATTTTGTCTTATTTATAGGAAACCTGCTGACATAGGTCATACAAGTTATGTTTGAGAAAGATATCCATCCGTCCAAGCAGAAAGCTTTCTCTTTTAGAAAACGGTGTGGCAGCCAGCTGTCCCTGGCTCTACTGGAGCTGATAAAGAGATGCTAATAACGTTAGCACTGTACTTTCAGATGGACAGCGTGCTGTTGCAAACATTTAGACAGATTTGTGCAACCAAACTTGCAGCGAAGTAGCTTTTCACATGCATTCCACTTGTCATCATTTTTTTCACTTTTGACCATTTACTGCATGCGGTCCGTCTTTCAGACATGACGTTAGCCGTGCATGCTAGATACTAGCGCCTCACATTGTAAACAAATGGACACGCTGCTGCGGTGATTCATCACACAGTCACGGAGAAAGGTCCTGGCAGATATGTAGCACTTTTTTGCAACAATTAAGGGTTTTTATGTTTAGGGACCTGTTAGGAACTGATACACAGACAGAAATAATCATCCATGTGAAACAGTACGCTCAGCTGTATAGTTAAAGTAGTGTTTTGCCAACTGATATCAGTTTCTGACATGTAGTCTAAATATCCATTCCCTATGTGTAAATAATTAATACTGCGAAATGCACCTGTGTGATAAGTTGCCCCCGAAATGACCTGACATTCCCGTACCTTTGGTATGATCAATAAATCTGGCCGTCAACCATGGCTTGTCCCTCAAAGACAGGATATAGGATGTTGCCTCATCAGCAGGCCGTATTCTTGTTTTCCTCTTCAACATTGTCTCTGTGAAAATCATTTGTAAAATCAAGACACAGGTATCCAACATGAGAAAACAATCTTCTCAATCAACCAGTTTCAATGAGTCGTTTTTATATTCAAGATTTAAAGGGACAGTTTGAATTTTTGAAGTGTGGTTATATGAGGCACTTATCCATAGTCAGTGTATTACCTACAGTAGATGGAGGTCGCCACGCCCCCAGTTTGTAGAAGGAGACCTGACATGTAAGCTATGCAATGTACTTTTATCCACCTAAAGCAAGGACCACCAAAAGAAAATCTATATCAGTTTAAGTGTATGCCATATATAGAATATTGTCATTGCTTTACCTTGCTGTCATGTTTCAGTGTATGTGGGAGCAGTTATATGCTACCATCAAAACCATCACACTCCATTGACAAACAGTCATTTTATCTCAAAGATCAGAGTTGCTGGTCTAAAATATTCTAAATATAGCATACACTTAAAGTCTGATGTGTAACTTTTTACATGTATTAATTTTTTTTATATCACCATTGGGTAAAAGGATTGTAATCTAAAAATGATACCCCCACAACTTTCACTGCTACCAATAACAGCCTATGGACAGATTATATTGTGAAGGATTTGGGCCCATGTTGCCACCGTCCCGTCTCCCCTACTACAGGGGTCCCCCAGATTTCTTTTTCTCTGCGCACGCAGTGAGGAGGACGGGACATCCTCCATACTTGCGCACAGGTACACTACGCGCTGTCAGCGTACTTTGCGCCACACACGGACAGCTCCCACAGTAACAGAGAGACAGAGATGCCTGTCATCATGTTGTGTTATTATCTTAGGGTTCGGGTCTGGTTCGGGCCCAGTAATTGCGTAAAGGGGTCGGCCCAGGCTTGAATGCCACGGGCCCGGCCCGGGCAGATGAACCGCGACCGCGGAGGGAAGCCAGCAGCGCTCTTCCATATTTTGGGTAGAACTCGTCATATTTCCTATTGAAG
>JAOVVA010012461.1:0-16966 GCA_028565275.1 Leiocassis micropogon
AATTATTTATTTATTTTTGCTAAAGTACAATTGAGGAAAGCTAAAGTACAATTATATTTTTGTAGTGTAATTTTTAAAGTTGCATATTAAATTCTTTGTTTAATAGAGTTTTGAACAGAACTAATTCAAGTCTGCCCAACTCTTCTCCTGTCCTCTCAAGCCATTATGTGACCTTCTTCCAAATATTCAAATATGTTTGAGTCCTCAATAAATATCCCTCCCATTACTTTCTTTTTTAGGTTAAAGGATATTACGTCAATATATCGGTTGATTTCTAAATCTGCAACACATAGAAAAAGCTGTTTATGAGCATAAATAGGTACATTTATTATATTATATTTTATTACTGGGGCGGCATGGTGGTTTAGTGGTTAGCGCCGTCACATTGCACCTCCAGGGTCCGGGCTCGCTTCCCGGCCAAACCCATTTCCCGTTTCTGTGTGCATAGAGTTTGCATGTTCTCCCTGTGCTTGGTGGGTTTCCTCTCACATTCCAAAGACTTGTAGGTTAGGTTAATTGACATTTTCAAATTGCCCATAGTGTGTGTTTGTGTTTGTGTATGTGTCTTGTGATTGATTGGCACCCTGTCCAGGATGTACCCTGTCTTGTGCCCTAGGTCTCCTGGGATAGGCTCCAGGCCCCCCGTGACCCTAAATACAGGATAAAGCGGTACAGACGATAAATGAGTGAGTGAGTTAATATTGGTTGTTAAACTACACACTTACTGGTGTAACAGAAGAAGCTGTGGAGGTTGGTGCAGATTTCATCACTAAACAGTCCACCTTTAAGTGATGCACAGTTTGCGTGACCTCCATAATTATCTGGTTTTCCTGGAGCCCATGGAAGATTTGACGCATTCATCCCATCTGCCCACTTCCAAGGGTCCCGATATAACCCGATCCAGGAATCACCCTGGGCATCCCTCAAATGCCATAAGTAATTTGTGTCTGTGCTGTTAAGTGCACTGGCCAAATCTGTGTGATATTGTCTGCAGTAGTTTCGAGCTCCAAGCCAAGTCCTCAGGCCGTTAGAGATGCCAATGAATTTACTAGCATCAGTGAAATTAGCTACAGAATGGCAAAAATAATTGTAAAAATTATCCAGTACAAGAAAAATTACATACAGTGGAACCTTGGATTTGAACGTTCTGCAAGACAAGCAAAAATTTAAAATAAATTTTGATTTGAAAAACGAGCAGGTCTTGGTTTCTGAATACTGAGTATCATGTAGCACGCATGCGCTTCTTGTTTTAATGCAGAGCGTCACATGAACACAAACCAGCAAATGGATTTTCTCTCGCGCACTGCGGAATTGTGGGTAATTATCTCCCCTGCTCTGTCTTAGTGCGCGTCTCTCACTGGTATAAGCAACATCTGTGGGCATGTATACTGTTTACTATAACACTGTAACCACATGTGTGCACCACATGTGTGATATACAAGCTCGCTTACGAAACAAATTATGTGCGCAATCCAAGGTTCCACTGTACTGTATCTTGTTTATGCACTATTTTTGTGGATTTTAAGATCAGCATGACAGGCTCAGCATATTGCAAAAAAAAAATCATAATTCATAATTAAGCAATTCGAAGTCAGGATATTAACTCACAATTGTAGCATATGAAGGGTTTTACAAGTGTACAATCATAATCTTCCCAGAGTCCATATGATGAAACCACAGTGCATGTTTCTTTCCCACCATTATTATTAGGCTCTCCAGAGTTCCAGTTTGAATAAGTGACATTCTTCAGTGGAAGATCATATAAGGACCAACGCCAGCTATTGACATCGTTGTACAAACCAACCCAGGCAGATGTTGTCAGGCCTTTACTTGATGCCACTTTATTTAATCTTATCCAATCAGTGTAACTTAGGATTACCGCCAGGTCAGTGTATATCTCCCTGCAGTAATTCTGTGCAACAGACCATGTCACCTGTGACATGTTCAGCTCATATCTGTGAGGGACAGTTTGCGGTACTGCATCTGAGACAAGACCTGTAGATGACATTTTATTTTATGATAAACAGTGTAACCTGGTAATATCTAAATTAACAAATGATATAATAAACATTTTGCAGGTTAGTCTGGTGTTGCAGTATGCACAATAAAATGTATAGAACTTTTCATCGTAGAACATTGTTTCCTTTCTTTGTTTTTCAGTTCTTTCACTTCAAAAACAAGGAGAGCATAGGCAGGAAAAATAAAACAAGGACAACAGATATACAGTAGATAAGATGTGTTTGCAACCATGTTACGCAGCATGTAATAGTTCTGTGTATACACAACATAGTGTGATTACATACCTAGGGCCATACTCAGAGATAAGTTCTGACCTTAAATTTGTGTTGAGTTTAGACCTTGAAGTACTTTTTTTCTTTTTCCCAAACATCGGATCAAGCATCGGATCAATTATTTGGCAGCTTTACATCTTGAATGCCATTCTTGCCCCCGTCAAAAAAAAAAAAAAATATATATATATATATTGTATTTCCAGTCATGGCAGGATGACACAGTGGCTAGCACTGTGGCCTCCAGGGTTAAGGGTTCGATTCTAACCCTAGATCTATGTGCATGGAGTTTGCATGTTCTCCCTGTGCTTGGACAGGCAGGTTAGGCCTGTCTTTGTGAAAGATTTGCACCCTGTCCAAGGTGGACCCCGCCTAGTGGCCAAAGTCTCCTGGGATAAGCCACAGGCTTCCGGCAACCATGTGCAGTACAAGTACATGTACAAAGTACATGGCTTGAATTTGCCATGTTTTCCTTTTAAAAAGCATGAAAGGTTTACCCATTATACTGTAAATGATTGTAACAAATTGATTTGTATGATTTAAAGCAATCGATTAAACTTTACTATTATTAAAACTTAACTTTCTCGTTCTTACTAGATGAGTCAAATCTTTCTAAGGGCTTAAGTTTTATTTGTGTTTTTAAATGGAGACTGGTAGCACACACTTATCAGAGGTGATGAGAGAAGCGAGAAGAACATGGTCACCCAGACTCTAGACACCAAATTTGGCGGTCCTCCACTAGGCCTCCATTAAGGGGTTCTTTATGGCATTCCATAGGTGAGTGTGCAGGGGGGATAAGGGGCAAATTGCACTCCAGATTTAACTGGGGCTTGGATGTGGGTCTGCAAAGTTTGAAGATCAGGGAAGGGTACCACTAAGCATTTCTTTTGAAAATCACTTCCTTACCATCCTAGTTGCCCTGAGGGGAAGTTGTAAGGGGTACTGGGCCAGGAGGCACTTGGACTGGGGAGGGAGGTTCCCTTTAGGCAGCCTAGAATGCACTGACACCCCCAGCTTGGGTCAGACAGTCAAGCTGGGGATTGTGATGAGGCATCCAGTGAAAACCCAGCACTACTTTTTCCTCTTGCTTCCTGGGTTACAAGTGACATTTGCTTAAGGTGAAGACCAAGCCTTAGTGTGACTGAGGTGGAGGAAATGTTTCCCGCCTGGAGCTGCTGTTGGCTTTGACCCGATGCTTACAGAGATGGTTGGTTACTCAGATGGCTAGCCGATTTAACTGCTCTAGATCCTTTGGAGGGTTGTGTAATATTCTATCCTGGGCTGGCGCTCCAGGTAACAAACTCAACTGTATAGGCAGCCACCAATCTCCTTTCCCGACAAATGGAAAGGAAGGGAGACACTACACTGCTTGCCGCATATGAATGGTATAAATGTTCCCACATATCTGCTTGATGTTGTTATTGGACTAGAGCCACAGCTCCAACAGAGTGACTCTAGAAGCCTGTGGCAGGGACTAAGGACAATAACGGACTACAAAGCACCAACATCCGGTATGACGAATGCGGACGTGACTCCGGACGAGCTGAGCACCTTCTATGCTATGCTAGCGGCGCCAACGGCTGCAGACAGGAAGACACTACCAGCACCGGAAACGCGTTCATCATCTCCGAGCATGAAGTGAGGAGAGCCCTCAGGAGAGTGAACACCAGGAAAGCAGCAGGACCAGATGGCATCTCAGGTCGAGTCCTCAGAGCCTGCGCAGACAAGTTAGCACCTGTGTTCACAGGGATATTTAACCTCTCTTTATCTCAGTCGGTGATCCGCACATGCTTTAAGGAGTTCATCATTGTTCCTGTTCCAAAGAAACCCCATCCTGCTACCCTCAATGACTATCGCCCTGTAGCCCTCACCTCAGTAGTGATGAAGTGCTTTGAATGGCTGGTCAGAGACTTCATCATTTCTTCACTATGTACCTGACACATTGGATCCATTACAGTTTGCATACCGCCCGAACCACTCTACAGATGATGCCATCTCTCATCTCCTCCATACATCACTCACTCACCTGGACCCTAGAAGAGGGGATTATGTTAAAATGCTCTTTGTTGACTACAGCTCAGCATTTAATACCATAATTCCCTTCACACTCACCACCAAGCTGGAGCACCTGGGACTCTGCTCATCTATGTGTTAGTGGATCTCCAATTTCCTAACTGGCAGACCACAGGTAGTAAGGATGGGCGGACATGTCTCAGCCTCCCTCACTCTCAGCACTAGAGCCCCTCAGGGTTGTGTTCTGAGCCCCCTGCTGTACTCTTTGTACACGTACGACTGCGTGGCCACTACCAACTCCACCACCGTCATCAAGTTTGCTGATGACACCATGCATCCTGCTGCTTTCCTGGTGTTCACCATCATGCGGTTAGGGGTTCTTCATGTTTATCAAGCACTCTTGTTTGCCCATCAACCTTGAGTAGCAAAAATGTTATTCATAAAAAATTCTTACCAATAAAACACAGGACAGCAAAAATCTTCATGATGCATGGGTTACTGTGGTTTTGAAAAAAGAAAAAAAAAACAGCCAAATTACAAAGCAAAATAAGCCAAAATATATCATTTTATTTATTACACAGGTAAAACGGAAGAAACAAACTGATAATCTGGTTAAAATTCTTAATCAAAAAGCTTCTATTTACATTAAATTTAACTTATTTTAGTTATTTTAGTTCCTTTTCTGTTCTGTTTCCATTAAAATAGCATCCTAAAGAGTCATGATCAAATAACACTAATAACCTATTAACCTATTATGTAGCCTATAATTATTATTCTCTGTATAAATGGATTTTTTTTTACAGCTTCATCCAAAGAGGATCACAATACCTGATGCTGCAAACCATAACAGTATGCATACACATTCACACTGACTAGTGGCAGTTTAACAGCGTCTTATGCTTGTGTCAAAAGTGTCTTATGTTTCTGCAGATGCAGTTGTCAAAGCCAACTCAGTAAGTTGAAGTTGAAAAGTATTGTTAAGGAATTGAACATAGTGAAATAAAAAAAAAATGTAAAGCAGTTTAAAGATTAAAGAAACTCACTTGTTAAATTCACAATTGCAGTTAAAATAACATTTAATGCAGTGGCAAAAAAACTTGTAGTTTCTTGTTTTTTCATTTGCACAAAATGTCAGTGAAATGAGGTTATTAAAATCTTTGATTGACTTGGCTTGGGTAATCATCAGCACTCACACTCTTACTTACTCTGTACAGTACAGGGTCACAGAAGGCGTGTTGTTTATTCCCAAGACTCGGAGCGTTAGATGGCTTTGACCCTGGACAGGGTACCAGTATATCACATGGTACACAAGCACACACATTCAAACACACTGACACACTGTAGACAATTTACATTTACATTTGGGTATTTGGCAGATGCTCTTATCCAGAGATTTAGAAATGCCAGGGTCAATTTGAGTCTTGACTTTGGGTGCAGTTTGCATGTTCTCCCTGTGCTTGGTGAGTTTCCTCCACAATCCAAAGACATGTAGATTAGGTTAATTGACATTTCCAAATTGCCAGTATCTTGTGATTGTGTGCATCCTTGCGCCCTTGATGGGAATGGCACCTTGTCCAGTGTGTACCCTGTCTGGTGCTGGAGTTCTCCACCGCTTTCAACTACCATGTACAAGATTTATAAAATTCATACAACCCCTTTTCATTTCTCAGGGTACTGGTCAGTATGAGCAGTCTAATTGACCTCAGTGATCTTCTACACACCATCCCAGAAAAAACAAATAAGATGTTGTATATATTTGAAAATGCACATATCTGCTTGACCTGTTTCATTTGCTGGAAGTCTTGTGTTTGGGAAGCAATGTGATAATGGTTGTTCTGTCTCTCACTGGGTCAAACCAGTAGAACTCCTGGGTTTTTCATTTTGTTGTCTCTGCATTGGTGTATTTTCACATCAGGAGCTCTTTTATGGCATTTTTCTGACTTTTATCCTGTGGAACTTTTCTACTTTATTCATGTTTGTCTTAGATTCTTCTCCCTCTGCATTGCTGTACCATATTGCCTGTCACCTCTTAACAGTCCCACTTGTTTCATTGATATATACTTTTGCTAGGCATAATCCAGAGTCCCTTTGTTTTGACAACCCACTGAGTTTAATCTCAACTACAATTTGAAATTTGGTCTCTTATGAGTTTAAGTAATACTTAACTACAATGTTCCCGCAAACTTCTGTGATGAATGCTTCTGCAAACAAAATTCATAAAAAAAAAAATTAAAAAAAAACGTGCTTTACAAGTGCTTTTTAAATGCAACTCTGACTGTAAGAAACTTATTGTAATTTTATCAGTCACAGCCAAAACTCCTAAAATATAGTCTTGTGCATTCCCCATTGCAGACGAGTAATTTCAAGACATTCTTCGACATTTTTTATTAATCGTGATTTGTCATTAAATGTCACAAATTGTGAAGTCATTCTGATGGAGCTCTGGTTTTAATATTTGTTACTTTTGCCTTTGTCCCTGTTGGTTTATATTCAAGCTAATTTTTTATGGCTTGCATAACATTATGGGTTCTGCTACAGCTACCCTGGGATAAAGTGCCCCACCACTCTACTGTTATAAATGCATGAGTACGGTGGAACAACATCAAAGAAATGCTTTCTTTAATAAGTTTTGGGAACAGATAGAGAATATCGCGTGCATGTTTGTTTTCTTTGAGTCACAGAGGTCAAATGTGAAAATACATTAGTGTGAATTTTGTGATTTTGCAAAACCCTTTAATTCTACCTCTAACAGTTTTGTCACAATAAATAAAACTGCAGTTGTGTCTGTGGTGATTTAAGTATTAATAATACATACATACATATATATATATATATATATTTATTTATTTTTTATATTAGTTTCGCACCTGTTTCTTTACAAAGTCTGTTAAAGATGATGAGAAACAACTAAAAAATACTTTATTTTACAGCTTAGTTTTACTTCAGTACATGACAATAGTTCCCCATGATTGTACAGTTATACATTGTTTAATGTGCAATATTCGACTGCTAGTGAGTTAGTAGTCCCAAAAGGTTATAATAGTTTAAAAATCCCAATGGGAAACAAAATATAGTGGCTGAAACCAGTTATAGCAAACACTTATGTCTTGTGTCTATTGTACACAAAGTCCATGCATCTTTTAGTGTTGTGATGTTACCTCTTTAACATTTAACAAATGTATATATAACTATAATGTGATAATGGCTCTTAAATGGAGCAAACCCAGTGCTAGTAAAAATAGGAGCAAGAAAAAAACATATCAATTTTACAATTCAACATTACAGTATACCACACAGCATTGTTGATTATATAATATTATGTTCAAACAATCATTGAATTAGATATCCAACTATACTGTGATTTAAAAAAAAATAAAAATCTGTTTTAAGCTTTTTACGTATAAAGAGGCGATTGCTAATTTCTATTTAACAGTGAACTAACATTTATTACAAATTTACAACCCTGATTAAGTATATAACTGGCATGCATATTACATGCTGTATACACCTTTCAGAGAATGTTTTATCCTGCTCAGGATCATTGTGGATCTGGTCTCAATATACACTAAATGGGACACTATTTATTCATTTACTCATTCATTCAACTGTTAGTGAAATTCAAGAGAAGCATTAAAACATACCTGTAATATAAAATCCAGCTGCTGTGCTCAGTTTCAGATCTTCACTCTTTGCACACAAACTTCCATACAATTTCACCTCACGGACCACATAGACTGATTTTCATTTTGTTTTCATTTTGGTTTTGACTCAAGCCTCCTTGTTTCAACACAACCAAATGTTCACCAATTGTATTCAGATTTCAGCAGAGGTTGTGAGATTTTTTGGTTTCTCTTAATACGGTAAAGTCACACAAAAATATAATATGGATAATATTCATGCTTAAAAGTTTTTTGGAACTGCTCATTTTAACAGATTTGGCCCTCCCATTGGCAAAACAGAGTATAAACTTGTAGGCATTTATATTTTAATTATTTTTAAACAATGAAGCTTGATTATAATTTTAGAATATTGTAAGCTTAAAAGAATTGCTAGAAGGATTTTCCAAATTCCATAATTTGATCCTGAGCTGGTACCCTGTAGAAAATCTTAGGGAGAACGTATATTTTCATCGTAGAATTACCAGCATGAGCATGAATGAAATCTGAGATTTAAATTAAATTCCAGTCACTGGGAGCAACAGGATTAGAAAAAGTCTGTGGAACTAAATCAAGATTCGGGCCACACCCGCGTAGACAAAACTTGGTTAGATAATTCCCATGCTAAGCAAGCAGAGTCAGGTAAACCCTTTGCAGGGAAATCAGGGCTAGATAAAACCAGTAAGACAGAGCTGCAATGTTCTTAAAGTATGAATCAAAATAGCAGTCTCACACCAACCCATTCTTATAGTCTTTGTAAGATATGATAAAAAAAATAAAATAGGAACAATAAACTAAATATACCTAGTGTCATTATAGATTACATATTGTCCAAGCAGTGTCCACTAACTCAGGGTAAAATTTTTTTTCCTAATAACAAGCCATTCATTTAGCCCATACAGTATTTTGCAAAGACCTTAAATCACCTAATTTCTTCATATTTAATTAAAATAAATTATTTAGATTTAATTAAAGAAATGGGAACAACCTCAGCAGCAACCTCATTTCCTCTCTCGTCTTTTCCAACCACTCAGCATTCAGCATCAACAGTGTACTAATCACCAGCCTGATCATCTGTCATCACCCGCAACTGTTTCTCACTGGTTCTTGCCTTAATTTATATTATTTTTTATGCTAGACTGATCATATGCCACTTTGTGGTTTAACAAACAAAACATTCCTTGGAAACTGGTCAGGGACTGGACTAAAAATCTAGTCAAAAACTTGCCAAAATTAGAGCCAAAAAGTCCCTTAGGAAAAATGGGGTAGGAAAGGATTAAAGGAGGGAGGAAGAATAAAAAGGGAAGGAAAAGTATAATGGAGCGCACATGCGGGTCTGGAAGCAGTGCCCATGCATGCAGGCACATGGCTGGCAGAAGGCAGCGGTGGCAGAGTGGCAGTATAGAGCACGCAGAGGAAGCGCTTCTGCACGCATCAATGACAACGACCTCTCCCACTGTCACGAGCCAAGACCGGCCCCTCCCAGATCACGCTGGGCACAGCCACAGGCAGAAGTCTCACCTGGACATCCGTTGGCTGGGCATTTTTCGCAGCTTGGATCACGGGCCTTAACGCAGTCCTCTCTGCGGCCTTTTTTCGGTGGCGGGAATGCGAAGGTGCCATGGGTGCTCGAGCAGTTCTTTACCCCGCTGTCCTTTTCGCAGAGATCAAAGGGGTGCCATTCTGGTCTCCTCTTTAAAGTCTCTGGGGCACGTAACATTGCCCCGCTCAAGTTCCCATCTCTAATAAATCCCACTGCCTGACGCTTTTGCTTTGCTTCCGGACCCCTGCCTAAACTAAGCGCTTCGCTTTTATAATGCAGAGAAAGCCTGAGGTCAATTATCAATGATTATCACCAGTCAAACCGACTTTGCGGCCCCTCCCCCCTCACACCTGTAGAAAGGGAGGGAGCATCTGTATAGGGAGCCTATGGAGTGAGCGAGGAGCGACAACAGATTAAGGATCATGCCCATCACATGCGCACACTGTGACACACTGCTACATTGCTAAAAACCTATCTGAATGACTGTATTTCAAATAGATAAGTAGTCCACTAGGTAGGGTGGTGTAACACTTTGTTCCTGAATTTAATGCAGAATTGGTGTAAGTTTGAGAACACCGAAAATCATAGGTAGATTGTCTGAAAGTCTATGTTCTAATTTGAGAGGAATCGTAAATGGCCAAAAAGAAGAAAAATTCTGGTTCCAGACACCACAGCAAACCCTGTGAAATCTTATGGAGTCATGCTCCTTGGGGCCAGAGCTGCCCCATTGGCACACAATCCTGGATATAATGTTTTGCATTTTAATGTTATGGTTGATTGATATATTAAACAGAACAGAGAATTACAATATTGAAAATGTATGTTATGATTATTTAAATGGATAAAATAAAGATTATCACTGTCGTTCAACATTAGAAACCAACCTTTCACATTTGCCTCTATAGCTTTTACTACACTAAGGGTCCTATTTTGCATAGGAAAAGTAGTGTAACTTAAAACTTCATTCAACATGAGATTATGCTTTGTGGAACCATACAGGGGAGAAGAGTCATAAGGCAAAAGGATGGAAATAAAGCATTAGGCTTAAGAAGTAAGGAACTGTACACATACAGGTACTGTAGGTAGGTAGGTAGGTGTGTGTGTGTATATGTGTGTGTGTGTGTGTGTCTGTCTGTCTGTCCAGGACAGGGGGTCCTCCAGTGCCAGGGTTGGAAACTATTGCTTTAAATAACCCAGTTTTGCTTTAGTATTGTGTGTGGAAATCCAAGCCTTTGTTATCTATCTTTAACTGTGTTTGGTGGTGATTATAAGAAAAATCTTAGGTTAATAACATTAGGTGTGTTATTACAATATTTAACTGTGTTAAAAAGTTTTTTTGTCCACTAGAGGCCTCTATTGGTAAAAAAAAATTATATATAGGCCTGTCTAACATCAAAGAAAATAAATTCACTCACATTTATTCACTCACTCACTCATTGTGTATACCACTTTATCCTGTATACAGGGTTACGCAGCACCTGGAGCCTATCCCAGGAGATTTAGGGCATGAGTCATGGTACACACACACATACACGCACCCACTCACACACTAAGAGCAATTTGACCCTTACAAAAAAATAACTACAGTTTCTGAAGGAAAAACTGATGTTTTAATACAGTTATACTGTACAATGCAGTTCAAAGTAGTTGGAATGCAGTTGGAAGGCAGTATATAATGCAAGTGTATGATTCTGTAACTTAGTTGTAGGTATTGAACAGTTCATTGCTAAAATAGCCCTATATTAAGGTAAATAACTGCAGTAACTGACGTTATCCTGCACTGAATCCCTGCAATCCTGTCCTAACTTATTAATCCTGTCCCAATTATTATTATTATTATTATTATTATTACTACTACTACTACTAACTGTTTATCTTTGTAAGTTATTATAATATTATTGTATGGTATATTGTTGTATAATATGGTACACTATTATTATTGTTTGTTCCTGACAAATACCATAAACATCCTCTGTAGACTGGATGTTTATGGTATTTGTAAGAAACAAACAATAATAATAGTGTCCATAGTATACTGATTAATCAATTACCGAGATGAAACATATGAGGTCAGGAAACCATGTATAGCTTTAAAACAACAAGTTATACTATTATAATTGCTGACAACCACAATAGTTGAATAGATATGTTTATGTTAATGTTTGGTTTAAGAGATACAGCAAACTACTAAATGCCTAATTTCATTAAAGTGATGTGATCTGTGGCTCAGTTATAGTTTACAATTTTGAACTCTTGGTTTGTTAAAGAATACTCAGCTTTAGCTTTAACCAGGTACAAACAAAGAGAAAACAGACAGAAGCAGATAGAAGCAAACAGTATGTGCAAAAGGAAAACAATACTGTCTTTCTTTTCTACTCCTGTATTGTAAAACTGAGAAGTGCTTAAATATGCAAAATTGGACAATTTGTCTTCACCAACCAATAAGACTGGAAGATCACATCTAATCCTCAGTGGGAGTTTGACTAATGGAGTGCATGATACAGTCGTGGATGTCGTGGGGTTATTAAAGGAAGTGGGTAGCAGTTTTTACCCACTGTGATTTTGTTCAATCCACTGTAACCCTCCTGAGGGATTAGTCCTTTTTCTTCATAAAACAAAAAAAATCCAACAGGGGAAGACAAAGGATGGATTATCCATACAACAATTCTGTGATGTAGTGTTCCATGACCACTCTCTCTGGGCATGAGAGGGAATAAAATTCCCCCTATTCCCCTAGGGTGGGGTGGTGCCAGGGAGAAGGTCAATAGCACAGTCATAGGGCCAGTGGGATGGTACGCGAAACATTCTGTGACTTGCTAAAGACCTGCCACCAATCATGGTAATCTACTGGAATCAGAGATGAACTGGGGATCCTCTCCTGCGTTGTGGAGCAGTTCCAAATTATGGCTGCGGAGCACAGACATGAGGCGTGCCAAGATGAGTACCAACCGAGAATACTCATTCTCACCCAATCGATGTAGCCTTAACCATGGAAGCCCCAGAGCAACTGGTGCATGCTCACTTCTTACTGTACATTGAGGAACATGACGGTCTTGGTATGGTTGCCAGAGAGGCATAGTGTAACAGGAGAAGTACAGTGAGTGATCAGGCGAGTTTGCAACTATCAAGTGCTTAAACATGGATGTGTTGATAAACTGGTATTAAAGAGATTTTCAGGAGGCAGTGGAGATTAGTTTGAATTAGTTATTCAGCTCTGGAGTTCACTAGGGCATATGGACATGGGACTGGTTTCCGTGTGTTAAGGTTGCCTAATTTTTCTGAGGAAGGATAGATCCAGGGCCACCAAGATTCTTTTTTGAAATCATTTTGGCCCGATTATGACAGTCATACACAGTCATACATTAGAAATAAACTCGAGTAATAGTGTAAATTTTAGACATTTAAATGTCAAGTAAATTTTTTAGTCATTAATTTGGATATGTACAACTCAATCACATGCATTTTCAAAGATCTTATTAATGTAACAAAACCTTTTTATTATTGTAATATTTAAAATGCCACAGAATATTTTTTTTAAAGTATTTAAAAAAATTTAAAAAAGTATTTTTTTTATTAGTATATATATATATTAAAACCCCAATGTTTGAACAATGTTTATTCCTCTATATGTGTCTTATGACTCCCCTTACTAATATTTCAAACTACAAAGTTTGAAATGTTTTACTTTACCTGTAATTAATCTAGAAATTATTAGTTAATAGTATAAGTTATAAGTTATAGTTTTTTAATAAAAATAATAAAATTTAATATTAAACTATATTTTGATAAGCACAGAAAAATAAGCAATCTAATATATGGAAAAAAAACTATACCCATTAATAATGACATGCATAATAAGGTGCACTTACTTGTTAAACAGATTCTCCTATTATTTTATATATCTTTTATGCATTTCTTTTTGATATTACATTAACCCCTTTGTTCCATCATTTAACGAGTCTTTTCTGACGTTCCCCTTATCTCTGTGTTAAACAGTTACTTGTTACAAAATCTGAACCTGTAAAATAGCTAAAATTTGTCATCCATATATCAAACTGAATTTACAACTGAAGGTGTAAATGTACAACACAGAAGGTGTGTTATATAAACCTCAATGTTTGAACAATGTTTATTCCTCTACATGTGTCTTATGACTCCCACTACTAATTTAATTTGGCTGCACTACTTGACAGAGCTGTAATCATTTAGAGGTCATCCTTGTTTTTTCTTGCGAAAGATCTGTCCATCTGGTGGCACCTTCCAGTTCACAGTAATGTTCTCCAACATGCTGTTCTCAGTTCCAGTTTCTGTTTGATCTGAAATACAAATACATGATTTAGTTTTGAAGAATGGACAGTTAACCTTTATATGTGGCATAAAAAGGGCAATAATAATTTTTTAAAGTTTAAAAAGAGACAAGCAAGATGAATCTAACCATGGCAATTATAACTAACACACAATTTCACAAACTGTCAAAAATATTCTGACTTACTAGATCTATAATGGACTGCAGTGGAGGATCAAAGACACTTCCATTAGACATTAGCAGCAGTTTCAATATCTGACCGCTCATTGGTGAGTCTGAGGATGACTCTAGCACTATAGAAAGCATGCTCACCAGTTGTATCTTCCTCTGGTTTGGCAGCCATTCAGCCTCGAATAGGAAACCGATGCAGAAAGTAGTGGAGATGGCTGAGAAGATTATAGGGGTTTCTGTTCTGTCTATCCAAGAAATTGCCCACAAAGGCCTGGAACATTATCAGAGACTCCACACATTCTCCTAACAGACTGTTTACTCTGCTGCTTTCTGGGAGGAACTTCTGCTGCATGAGGGCCAGGACAACCAGGTTCTATAACAGCTTTATCCCCCAGACCATCAGACTAATAAACTCACAGTAACGTTACCCTTGTCCTTCCGCTGCTTTTTTGTGCATTAAACTTTTGTGCAATATATTATATTTAGTTGTACAATATATTTATTATATCCTGCAGGTTACTTACTGTGCAATATATTTACCACATTTTTCCCAGTCGTGCAATATCTTTTTTATTAATCATTCTGCAACATATTCTCATCAGATTGAAGATTCAAATAACTTTATTAATCGCAGAAGGAAATTGCTTAGCCTTGTTACAGTTGCTTACAGTTGTTTTCCCGGGAGTTATATAAATAAATTATATAAATTAAAGTAATAATTAGACAAAGGAGGGGAAAGAAAAAAAAATACAGGTCTTAAAACAGTAAATACCGTATTGCAAACTAAAAATTTTTAAATACTGTATTGCAAACTAAACATAATTCGATATACAGATATTTTACTTGGGAGAGAAAAAAGAAAAGGTATTGGACAAATTATTCAGGTATCAGATATTAAATATAGTGGTATGGCCCAAGAGCATTGACTGTGGGAACCAGTATTGTATTAATGTAATATTGCATTATTGTTACAGACAGTTACTATCCCCATAATGGGCATGTTACAAAGAAGAGTTGTATAATTCTATGGCCACTGGGATAAAAGATCTACTGTGGTGCTCTGTAGAACACCTGGTAGTAACCAGTCTTTGGCTGAGTTTGCTCCTCTGGTCGAAGAGAACACCCTATAGCCGGTGAGAAGGATTGTTCCAGATGGCTTGTAATTTAGATAGAATTCGCCTCTTCACAACTACATCCAGCTGAACAATATATTTATTAATCAGCCTGTAATTTATTTATTTACTGTGCAATAAATTTTTAACTTATTTACTGTGCAATTACTGTGAAATACATTCTTTTTTTCCCCTCCTATCAGTCAAAATAGTGAGTCAACTGCAGCGTAATTTCGTTCTGAATGTGCAATTATATGTTTTTGAATGATAATAAATTTATTTATTTATTTTTTTTCATTTAAATAAAGTATTCCACATAAATCTCCCCATGTAAAAAGAAATTCTTAAGAAATATGACAATGAAATATATACAGTGGGGCCCTCTTAAAGTTAGGCAGAAAAGAATGCATGTATGCAAGATTAACATGTAATTATTTTACATAATAATTATTTATTTTAATAACGAAATAAAGTAATTTAATAACAATATTCTGCTGTATTTCTTAATATAATTTATTTTCAATAAAAAAAATCTAAACTGTATTATGTTCATTTGTGCTCGTGTACGTGGGGCACCAGACAAAGAAGTGTCTATGTAGGCATGTAAATTTTTTAAAAGCAGGTGATTTGAGGCTGAGCTCTAATTGGATTTTGCGGACTGCACGCAAAAAATATATTAAAAAAATTTTAATTGTAGGCTGGAATATACAAATTCCAAAATATACAAAAGTTACAAAATAAAATAGGATTAGAATAGAAATATATAAATTACACCAGATTTACAAAATGTAGAAAATTAAATTGTAAGATTTGGGGTAACAATATGATGTGCAATTATGATAGCAGCAGTATAACTGAAACATGAAGTATGAAATTAAAAGATATGTGTGTCAGCAGAAGTGTGTTTGCCCATATTCCAAAGTTCAAGTCTTCATTTTATGTGTAAGTGAGCAGAATATTTTATAGTAATGATCCCCCGCCAAACATCCCACCCTTCATTAGCTCAAAGGAAACTGGATGGACCAAGTTTCTAATTCACCCCAAAGAACATTCTTCTTCTTCTTCTTCTTCTTCTTCTTCTTATTATTATTATTATTATTATAAAAAATTATAAACTTTATGAATAATGAATTGTGTTTATTAATGAATATGTTTTAAGCTACAATTAAATTGGTATCATTCATAAAACTAAACACTTACGGGTGTAACAGAAAAAGCTGCGCAGGTTGTTGCAGATTTCATCCCTTAACAGTCCAGCTTTAACTGATGCGCAGTTCACATAACCTCCATAATTATCAGGTTGATTTGGAGCCCACGTATGATTTGACGCATTCCTCCCATCTGCCCACTTCCAAGTGTCCCGATATAAACCGATCCAGGAATCACCCTGGGCATCCCGCCAACGCCACAAGTAGTCATTGTCTGTGCTGTTAAGTGCGCTGGCCAGATCTGTGTGAGATTGTCTGCAGTATTCCCGAGCTCCAAGCCAAGTTATCAAAATGTTAGCGATGCCAATAAATTTGTTAGCGCCAGTAAAATTAGCTATGAAATGGCAAAAATAGGGTAAATATTCTAAGCTTCAGCATGTTTCCAAATGATCATTAAAAAAAAAAATTAACAAATCAAAGTATATTAACTTACCATTCAACTTACCGTGCAGGGTCTGTAAAGTGTACAATCTAAATCTGTCCAGACTCCATTTGTGATTATAGCAACACAGGTCTTCTCACCACTATTATTAGGCTCTACACTGTCCCAGTTTGTGTAAGTGACATTCTTCAGTGGAAGGTCATATAAGGACCAGCGCCAGCTTTTGATGTCATTGTATAAACTGACCCAAACAGGTGTTGTCAGACCATTACTCTTCATCACTTTAT
>JAOVVA010012540.1:0-10354 GCA_028565275.1 Leiocassis micropogon
TCAAGTTGCTAAGGCTCTAAGTTGGTAATTCTTGGAGCAGAGGATCCAAGTTCAATCCCTGCTGATGGAGGGGATACCAGATATACTCAAGATTATATTTGTTAAATGTTAATTGTCGAGATTCTATAAAACTGCATAATCTATTTCCTTTAACCAGTTTGTCATGCACTTCTTTATTCCAATACTGTACGTTCGTAATGCAAGCAGATCTGAGTATATAAAAATTGTGATTAATAGAGATTAATCACAGACTATGTGATTAACTAGATAATTTTTTAAATATCTTGACAGCTCTAATTAAAATGTAAACTTACATCAGGAGGCGTACGTGTAGATGTGGTCATTCTTCCAGACATGATCTCCTCCGTGATGTCACGCCCTCCCGCACAAGGGTCTCGTATTCTAATCTGAAGAAGGCTTTAATGTTTTATTAGCACTAAAATAATACAAAATCCTGTGGTGCAGTTTTATTTTCAAATACATTTACAGTAAAACCTTGGACTGCGAGTAACTTTGTCTGTGAGTGTTTTGCACTGCGGTATTGTGGATAATTCTGTGCGTGCGTATGCTGTTCACTATAACATTGTAACCATGTATGTGTGTGTTTTATTGTGTGTCCAAGTGTAATCCATATGTAACCATATGTATCCATATGTAACAATTTTTCCTTTACTTTCATTTATAATTTCTGTAAAAAGGTTTAAAAAAAAAGCTGAAAAAGATAAATGTCACATTTTTTGCGAAATCCTCAAAAGGAAGCAAAAGCAAGTGTCATTAAATAGGTTCCTGATTAAACTCACACACACAAAAAAAAAATTCCAGCAAGGCAACAGATAGCAGTGAGTCAGTTAGTGATAGTGAAAGTCGTCCTACACAATAAGCCCCCTCCTCTCCTCTCCTTCACACCAGCCACATTTCTTTTCAAAGGTAAAGTAAATTAAAGTTTATTTGTTGTATTTTTATTTTAGAGTTTGTATGAATCATTTTTATATGAATATTTTTGGGTTGTGGAACGAATTCATGGGGAAATTCACTTTGATATACAAGTGCTTTGGATTACAAACACATTTCTTGGACGAATTATGCTCGCAATCCAAGGTTTAACTGTACACCTGAAATTTCTTAAATCTTAAGGTAAATATTAAGCTCAATTATTTCAAAACATTAAATGGGAGGTATAATGTCTCATTTGTTAACATTACACCTATGACATAGAAAAGTCATGATCTTTACATTGTTGTTGTCTGTTTGTTTTTTTAACCACATCCTTTCCTTGTATTCAGAGCATTAGGATCTATAGTATTTTCAGTATAAAGTCGGCTCCCAAGATTGGACTTTTGGGGGTCCAAAGAGAAACAAACAGTGACTTTTGACTTTTATAAAAACTTTATTTTAAAATGATCCTTATACACTTGCACATTTTGCACTTGTTTAAAATTGTATATCCATATGTAACAAGTTTTTCCTTTACTTTCATTAATTATTTCTGACTTTCAACTCCTCTTGCTTTTTTGTCTTTTAGTGAAATACAACACTTTGTGTATGATCATGACTGTCACATGACCAGTAGTTTAACTGTTCTTATTGAGTTTAAATAAACATGGAACAGGTTCATTATCCAAAATAAAGGCTGTCCTGTCAAATTTAAAAGTTAACTGGATGAAGATGCACAAACCTCTTTACAAGCGTCCAACACCTGTCTGGCCACTTTACTATTCATACCAATTTTCTTCTTTTGCACAGACAGAACAGCTAATAACACAAAGAATAGTGGAGTTCAACAGCTACATCTAAAATGTTTCACAATATAATCAGAAAAACTATTAAACCATAACAAGCAGTATTATCCAGATAATATTCACAGTAGCCAGTGGAACCTTGGATTCCAAGTAACTTGGTCTGCGACCATTTTGCAAGATAGGCACATTTTTAAAAATAAATTTTCCCTTGTTAAACGAAGTCTTGATATACAAGTACTGTAGCTTTGGCTGCCAAGTGTCACGTGATCACACCTGAGCCAATAGTTCTTCTCTCTCGTGCACTGTGGGATTGTGGGTAATCATCTCCCATGCTCAGTCTCAGTGCGCGTCCATCACTTTTATAGTCAACATCTGTGCGCACATGTACTGCTTACTATAACATTGTGACCACACGTGTGTGTGTGCATGTAAAGCTTTTAAAGCTGAGTGTTTTGGTGTACAAGCACGCTTCCGGAACAAATTATGCTCACAGTCCAAGGTTCCACTGTATGTATGTGTATATGTATACGTCTGTGCCTAGCATTTTATTCTGGAACTTTACGAAACACAAAAGGCATGTCCTTCTAAACAAACACCACACGCCAAGGATTTTGGGATTTTTATGGTAAGAATTTGCTAAATATTCCAATTGTTTGTTTAAAAAAATAATAATAATTTTAGGACATTTAAAAGATTTTCCAAAATGGAACAAGTCTGCTTAAATGTAAAGATTCTTTAAAATGACAATTAAAATGGAATACACATAAAAGTATAAAATGTAATAATTTTAAAGGTTTTTAAACACACTGGAAGGGAAATCATGGCTCACGCTGCATAGTTGTCCCCCGAGCTGGAACGGCCTTTTCCTCCACTCTTCCATCCTCATTCTCCTCTTTGGCACTGATTTCCTGAACCCCAGCCACCACAGGTACAGTTATCAGCTCCAGTTCTGCATTAGAGTTTGGTGCTGGGATGCACTCAAGCTCAGAAACAGCCGTGACAGTGGCTGCACGTGTGGGTGTGGCCACATGAAAAACTGTCTCCTTATTGGCTGCTGTTCCTAGGAGTGCATAGCCCAGTTGAACTGGAACAGCAGCAGAAGGAGTTAGGCTTTCACCCTGCGTCTGAACAGAACAGCTGGACTTGGGAGCTACATCCTGATCAGAAAGCGCGGAGGAAAAGGACAATTTTTTTACAACACTTTTGAACACAACAGCATGACTGTGAATATTTTAAACATTAGGGGAGAAAGGTTGCTTAAGTGCAACCCAAATATGAAGGTTTAAATAAAATGTAAGCTTACATGAGGAGGTGTACGCGTAGATGTGGTCATTCTGCCAGACATGATCTCTTCCGTGATGTCACGCCCTCCTGCAGCAGGGTCTTGTATTCTAATCTGGAGGAGCGTTTAAGATTTTATTAGCATTAATATATTCCAAAATACTATGATGCAGATTTAACATCTGTGTCGCAAACCTGAGACCCATAACAACAGAAAACTCATTTTATTTTGAAATAGATTTATACCTTATTTCTCCTTATAGGTTAATTTTACATTTTTTGAATGAAAGAGAAAGAAACAAACAGTGCATTCTGACTTTATTTAATTTTATTAAAAACTACACTAGATGTGCCAACAACTTTGCAGTTTTATTATATTTATAGATAATTCTTCTACTTTTGCATTGCACTTCTTTTCAATTTTTGTTTCCATATTATGTATCTAGTTTTCCTCCTTTTGTTTTTATTTGGTCTATTAGTGAATTACATCTCTCTGACCCAGCTTTGTGTTTGATTTATGTTTCACCATACAGGCATTTAAATTCCTGTTACCTGCTTGTGGGGCCTTCTGTAGTGCCAGGGCAGTGCGTGCTGCTCAGGGGGTGGGGTCTGTTGCTGGTGGGCGGGGTTAATCATAACAGGCCTTGCGGGCACTGGAAAAACAGCTGAAGGGGTCCTGATTTTACCCTTCGTTTGCACAGAACCACTGACTGGGGCATATCCAGACGGACAAGAGAGGTAAAGAAACTGACAAGAGAAGAGGGAAAAAAAAACAAGGATTATTTCTTTCCTAAAACAGTACTATGTGTTTAATAAGAACCAAATAAAATCTACTGTCACATACCAAAGGACCAGTATATGTCACATGACTAATAATTTACTTGTGCTTATTGAGCTATTAAAAATAGAACAGATTCATTATTCAAAATAACAGCTGTCCTATCAAGGTTAAAATTTAGCTGAGTGAAGATGCACAAACCTCTTCACGGGTGCCCAACATCTGTCTGTCCCCTTTACTATTCAGATCCATTTTTTGCATTGGCATGGACAGAACAGCTGTTAACAGAAAGAAAAGTAGAATTCAGCTATCACAGAGTTCAAGTGCTACATTTACTGACTTTATTTAGAATCATTGTAAAATTAATAAATCAGTTCCACTAAGTACTAATTTTCTGCTAAATTCCACTGTAACCAGCAAAATGACTATATGTTAAATACAGCTGCTGTTGCTATAACATATTAAAGTATAATTACATGCCTTTCTTATGTGTCTTTAATTGATAAGGACATTAAGTTTATGCAAAAAGTCGGTATAGTATTTGCACTGTTGACCCTTTTTTTCATGACCTCACCAATTTGCCCTGGCATGCTGTCAATCAATTTCTGGGCAACATCCTGACTGATGGCAGCCCATTTTTGCATAATCAATGCTTCTAGTTTGTCAGAATTTGTGGGTTTTTGTTTGTTCTCCCGCCTCTTGAGGATTGACCACAAGTTCTCAATGGGATTAAGATCTGGGGAGTTTCCTGGCCATGGACCCAAAATTTCGATGCTTTGTTCCCAGAGCCACTTAGTTTTCACGTTTGACTTATAGCAAGGTGCTCCATCATGCTGAAAAATGCATTGTTTGTCACCAAACTGTCCTTGGATGGTTGGGAGAAGTTTCCTTCTGAGGATATTTTGTACCATTCTTTATTCATGGCTGTCCTTAGGCAAAATTGTAAGCAAGCCCACTCCTTTGGCTGAGAAGCAACCTCACACATGAATGGTCCCTGGGTGCTTTATTGTTGGCATGACACAGGGCTGATGGTAGCGTTCACCTTTTTTGTTCAGACAAGCTTTTTTTCCGGATGCCCCAACAATCGGAAAGGGAATTCATCAGAGAAAATGACTTTACCCTGGTCCTCAGCAGTCCAATGCTTTTACCTTTTGCAGAATATCAATTGGTATGTGATGTTTTTCCTGGATAGAAAGAACGTCTTTGCTAGCCTTCTTAAAATGTATGAAGGTAAGCGCTACCATCGGTCCTGTGTCATGCCAACAGTAACATTGACTCTTTGCATAACCTTAATGTAATTGTCAGTAAATGCCTTTAACACTTATAGAATACTTGTAATTATACTTCAGTATACCATAGTAGCATCTAACAAAGATCTAAAGACACTGAAGGAGCAGACTTTGTGAAAATTAATATTTGTGTCATTCTCAAAACTTTTGGCGCACACACACACACACACACACACAGGGAAATCGTGGCTCACGTTGCATAGATGTCCACTGAGTTGGAGCGGGCTCTTCCTTCACTCTTCCAATCTCTTTCTCCTTATCTGCAGGACCAGATGTTTTGACACTGATTTCCTGAACCTCAGCCACCACAGGTTCAGTTATCGGCTCCAGTTCTGCATCAACTTTTTCGTCCTGCTGTCTGGGCTCCTGAAGCAGACCGCTGACCATTGGGACGCACTCACGATCAGAAACGGCCATGGCTGCTGGGGTGGATGTGGCCTCAGGAAAACCTGTCTCCTCATTGGCTGCTGTTCCTGGGAGCACATAACTCGGTTGCACTGGAACAGCAGATGGAGGAGTTAGGCTTTCACCCTGTGTCTGAACAGAACAGCTGACCTTGGGAGCTACATCCTGATCAGAAAACAAGGTGGGAAAGGACACAATGGCTTTTTTTTTATTTTTTATACAACAGCATGACTGTAAATAAGCATTAGTTGGAAAGAGTTGCTTGAGTGCAGCCCAGACATGAAGGTTTGAATAAAAATGTAAACTTACTTGAGAAGGCGTACATGTAAATGTGGTCATTCTTCCAGACATGATCTCTTCCGTGATGTCACGGCCTCCCGCAGCAGGGTCTCGGATTATAATCTGAAGAAGGTTGAAAGTTTTATGAGCACTAAAATAATACAAAATCCTATGATGCAGATTTAACATCTGTGCCGCAAATTCATTTTTTATTATTAAATACACTTACACCAGAACTTTATTAAATACCCTTATGTGTAAGTTCTACATTTTGTTTTATTAAATCTTAATTATTTACAATATTAAATGGCAGGTATATTGTCAAATTTGTTTCTTTTCAATTTTTGTTTCCATATTATGTAACCAGTTTTCCTTAACTTCATTTAATTATTTTTGCTTTTAATTCCTTTTGTTTTGTTTGGTCTTTTAATAAAATACAGCACTTTGAACCACCTTTGTGTATGACTAGTGCAGGCATTTAAATTCCTGTTACCTGCTTGCATGGTCTTCTGTAGTGCCAGGGTGGTGCTTGCTGCTCAGGGGGTGGGGCCTGTTGCAGGTAGGTGGGGTTCATCAAAACGGGCACGGTGGTCACTGGGAAAGCAGATGCAGGAGTCCTGATTTTACCCTTCGTTTGCACAGAACCACTGACCGGGCCATATCCAGACGGACAAGAGAGGTAAAGAAACTGACAAGAGAAGAGAAAAAAGACAAAAAGGATTACTACAGAGATTCTACTACAGAAGCTTTAGCTAAGAACCTGAAGATAAAAATTCTCCAAATAAAACCTAGCATACCAAAGCACAAGAATAAATGTTTTACTGTCACTTACACACTCACTCACTCATCTACCCGCTTTATCTTGTATACATCTAGGGTATACCCTGGTGTATATTTTATATAAGTATATATCTGGTGCATGTCTTTGGACTGTAAGAGTAAACTGGAGGACCCGGATGAAACCCGCCAAGCATAGGGAGAACATGCAAATTCCATGCACAGACCCCGAGGCAGGAATCAAATCCAGACTCTTCGAGGTGCAAGGCGACAATGCACCAACTATCCCACCGTGTCGCCGCTTTACTGTCACATGACCAATAATTTACTTGTGCTTATTGAGTTCTAAATATCAGTTCTAAAGGTTAGTTGAGTAAAGATGCACAAACCTCTTTACAGGTGTCCAACATCTGTCTGGCTACTTTACTATTCAGGTCAATCTTCTGCATTGGCATGGACAGAACAGCTGTAAAGAAATGTAGAATTCAGAAATCACAGAGTGCAAGTGCTACAGTATATCTATAATGATTTTCATGAATAAATAATTTTCACCAAGTACTAATATTTTGCAGAATTCCAAATGAGACAGCCTTACAGGTTTCAATGAATTTAGGTATTCAACGTCAAAACATTTAGATATGGCCCTTTCTTGACTTGATTGTCTACAAAGCAACATCAGAGAGCTTCTGTTTTTCACCTGCTGAGTTGATTAAAACAGCTGTTCCCAATGAATCAGGGTAATTAGGACTACTGAGTTATTATTCCTGCCCCAGTGAATATACACACACATAAACACACACTGGAAGGGAAATAGTGGCTCACGCTGCATCATAGTTGTCTCCTGAGTTGGAGCAGGCTTTTCCTCCACTCTTCCATCCTCATTCTCCTCTTCTGCAGGAACAGATGTTTTAGCACTGATTTCCTGAACCTCAGTCACCACAGGTTCAGTTATCTGCTCCAGTACTGCATCTACTTTTTCGTCCTCCTCACTAGGCTCCAGTAGCAGACCTCTGGCCACAGGGATGCACTCAGGCTCAGTAACGACTGTGGCTATGGCTGCAGGGGTGGGTGTGACCTCATGAAAACCTGTCTCCTTATTGGCTGCTGTTCCTGGGAGCACATAGCTCGGTTGCACTGGAACAGCAGCTGGAGGAGTCAGGCTTTCAACCTGCGTCTGAATAGAACAGCTGTCCGTGGGAGCTACATCCTGATCAGAAAACGAGGAGGGAAAGAACCCAAAATAATTTATTTTACAACAATGCTTTCTTACCCAACAGCATGACATTGAAAATATTTTAAACTTTAGCTCGGAAGAGTTGCCTGAGTGCAACCCAAATATGGAGGTTTGAATTGAAATGTAAACTTACATGAGAAGGAATACGTGTAGATGTGGACTTTCTTCCAGACATGATCTCTTCTGTGATGTCACGCCCCCCCACATGAGGGTCTTGTATTCTAATCTGAAGAAGGATTTATTATTTTATTAGCACTAAAATAATCCAAAATCCTATGACGCAGATTTAACATCACCAGATGTGTGAAAGGGCAGGGCCACTAAGGCCATGTCCACACGTTTTTGAGGTTTTGGCCTTTCGTCTACATGCAAACGCGGTTTGGGTCGTTGAAAACGCAGCTTTTGGAAAACTCCGTCCAAAGTGAAGATTTTACAAAACGCCGATGTTGAAGGGGAAAACTGAGACTTTGGCTTGTTGTAACATCACCTTGTCTGCCGATGATGTCAATGTCTGTGTGCTGGTCTTCTTGATTTGACATCAGCTTTGTTTATGAGGATATTTTGTGCAATAGTGGACTTACCGTACGTACAGTACACTAGAGACTGTGTTAACGTTGCTTACTGGACTTTTTACATGTTTGTACACACACGTGCAGTTACTCACACATTACATTAACGAACAGAGGTGCATGAATGTACTACGAAGCTCACTGCTGCTACATACAAAACTCCGACGACACAGACCACACGGACAGGCATGGCGGTTTTGGACAAGACCCCTCGGACTTCTACACAGCGCAACCGGTGATGATGTTTTGTCTACTGTATGCTTCTGATTGGCCTCCTGTTGATTAGAAAAGCTCCTAACAGCACTTAACAAGGCCTTTTGCGTTGGACGAAGATATTTTTAAAATGCAGGTCGTGTGGACAGATTTATTTTTAAAAAATGTAGTAGAAAAATCTCTTTTTTAATAAATACCCAGCTACATGAGGACATGGCCTAAATCCAGCACGGCTGGAGAGAGATTATCAACTAAGCACCTAGGGCTTGCTCCGCTCTTTAAAAGGGAGGCATAGAGCTCAGCTTGGGAGTTGAAAGCCAGGAGAAAGCGTTTGGAAGTCAGCATAGTGTTACGTGAAACGGGCCATGCCATGAGGACTGTACACCACTGTTTAACCGCCTGCCCAGGGACAGCCGCAGAAAAACTGCACAGGCTGCCCCGGCACTTTCGCTTTTGTTTAACAAAAGGAAGCCAACGAAAGGCAGCTGGCTCGAAGTTAAGGCCCCCGAGGAGCCTGCGAGAGCTACTGTCTACATGAGTCCACTTCGCCACTCTGTCGGCGCCATCACTCACCAGACGCATGCCTTTACCTATTTTTCCTGAAAAAAATACCGCTCAATTATTTAAAACATTGAATTGGAGGCATAATGTCACATTTGTTAATGTCACACATATGACATTGAAAAGTCACGTTTACGTTGTTTTTTATTTTTTAAACATATTTATTCCATGTCTTCAGAGCATTAGGACTTTTATTTTGTATTTTATATTTTGTGTATTAAGCCAGCTTCCAAGACAGGGTTTTTTCTTAGTACAAAGAAAAGAAAACACCGACTTCTGACTTAATTAATGACACAAATTATTTCAATTTAATTTTTTTTTATAATAATGCTTATTAAGACAACAGAATGACTGTAAATATTTTGAGTGGAAAAAGTTGCCTGAGTGCAACTCGGATATGATGGTTTGAATAAAATGTAAACTTACATGAGGAGGTGTAGATCTGGTCATTCTTCCAGACATGATCTCTTGTGTGACGTCACGCCCTCCCGCAGCAGGGTCTCGGATTATAATCTGGAGAAGAGTTTAAGGTTTATTAGTCCTAAAATAATCCAAAATCCTATGATTCAGATTTAACATCATAAAACTGATTTTATTTTTAAATACATTAACTTTACTAACTTTAATTTTTTTAGCGTAAAGCCATAAAATTTGTAATTTTTTAAAGTAAACTCAATTATTTAAATAATTGCTAATATATAATTGCGCATTTGCTAATGTTTTACCTCCTTTTTTTATTTGGTCTTTTAGTGAAGTACAGCACTTTTTTGTATGATTCATGTTTCAAAGTACAGACGTTTAAATTCCTGTTACCTGCTTACGGGGCCTTCTGTCTGGTCGCGGCGGTGCTTGCTGCTCAGGAGGTGGGGCCTGTTGCTGGTGAGCGGGGTTCATCATAACAGACATGGTGCTCACTGGAAAAGCAGCTGCAGGGGTCCAGATTTTACCTTTCGTTTGCTCAGAACCACTGGTCGAGGCATATCCAGACGGACAAGACAGGGAAAGAAACTGACAAGAGAAGAGACAAGCAAGGATTATTACCACCTATTACCTTGCCAAGTTTTTAATAAGAACCTGAAGATTGACTCACTCACTCATGCATTGTTACAAAGTCTATCGCTTTATCCTGTGTACAGGCTCATGGGGGCCCTAGAGCCCATCCCAGGAGATTTAGGGCATAAGGAAAGGTAACCCTGGACTGGGTGCCAATCCATCGCAGGGCACACACA
>JAOVVA010012620.1:0-16956 GCA_028565275.1 Leiocassis micropogon
GTCTCGCCTCATCATGGTGTTGCCCTCCCCCAACGCGCCCATCTCGCCTCATCACAGTGTTACCCTCCCCCAAGGCGCCCGTCTCGCCTCATCACAGTGTTAATGAGAAGACGGAGTAAAATAATCGCATGGGTTTTTCTTTTGGACATTAATCTTTTCTGTGGGAGCTACACACACACACACACACACACACACTGCAGCAGGACAGTAAACAGAGTCTCCGGTTCCTGTACATGTTTTTTTACACGAGCACCGCTGAGTCTCCACTGCGAGTGATTGAACACTTGTAGGTTCTGTTTCTACATAAACACCTTTAAACTGAAGACTTCACATCAGTGTGGAGACAAAAATCTGTTTACAGTAAAAACTGAAAAGGACGCAGTGGAACAGCTGCTCTCGGACCTGCACACTGTGTGTTTGCAATAAACACATTTTCTCTTCTTCTCTCTCTATCACAGACACACACACTTGGATGAAAGAGTTAAAATGTCAGGGATTATTGTTGCCAGGTTGAGTTATTTCAGCTCGAGCGCCGACTCTGAATCAGTGAAATCGACTCCTCTGGTTCTCAGCCAAAAACACACAGCGTGTCTGATTCACGTCCCACAGTCGATACGGAGTCGACTGAGTTTCTTACTAACCCTGACTGGGGAGTGGACTCTGAATAGGATCTGAATAGCCCGCACATCTGAGCCGTGTAACAGTGTGTGGTGTTTATCTAACTCACTGAGGTTGCCAGATTCCACCTGACTGGGCATCATTTATTTTCATAATCAGCTTTAATAATTTTATCTGCATGGGAGGTTTTCACGAGTTCACACTGAAAAAACAAGAACAAGCCTGAAGCAGATGCAGAAATGAGCAACCACCATGATGATCATGATGATGATGTCAGTGTTCCATCCAGCTCCACTCCTCTGTAATGATTTATTATAATCACGCTGTCTGGTGACGAGGATGGGTCTCCTCAGGAGGTCGGTTTTTCTCAGGGTTTCTTCCTCATGTCCTTCTGCACCATCAGCCACACCTCACACTTCTTCATTAATGATCTAAAGCTACACCTGTATTTCTGTAACACTGCGCTGTCATAACATCATGTCTAACTGAACCTCCACGAGCAGAACCAGAATCGGTTTTATACATTATTCATCCACTTTTACAAAAATCTCATGCATTTGAAACTGGGTAAAAAACTAAATAGTTTTCAACATTAAATTTGTCTGTGACCTTAAATAGAAAGATGATATAATAATAATAATAATAATACATTTTATTTATAACGCACTTTATATTTAAAGCAAATCTCAAAATGCTACATTATTTCAACCCAAAAGCTCTGATGAAAAGAGAAGTTTTAAGACCAGATTTAAAAGCATCTGCAGTCTGTGGCATCTTCAAGATTTGACTGAACAACATTGCACTAGAGACTATAATTAAACTAAAAGTATCATTTTCAGTAAAATAAAAAAGTTAACATTTTGGCTTTTACTCATTTACAAAAAAGTTATAAAATAAGATAGAAATATATGAACTACACATAAAAAACACTAGCAGCAGTATGATTGAAACATGAAGTACTGTATAAGATGATGTAAATGTCAGATGATGTGTGTGTTCTTCTAAAATAAAACTTTTTACACACACTTTGAGCTCAAAGTGTAATCTACTATTAGACATTAAATAATAAAATGTAATAGACTGCTCAGAATATTATACAATTATGTAAAAAGAGAAGAAAACAAGTGTAAGAAAGAAAGCACACATTATTTATATACATATAATATAACTAATGTATAGATCCCAAGAAAACATGATGCAGTTTTGTATAAGCATAGTGTTTGTTTGATGTATTTGATGACACACACACACACACACACACAATCAGTTCAGGAACAGATATAATGTGCAATAATATTATAAAAGTCAAAAATATATAAGAGAATCAGAATAAAGATCAGAGAAGTAGATTTAAACTGCTGGAGTTTGTGAGTTTGTTGAAAGAACCTGCTCAGGTGTAATGTATCTGTGTGTGTGTGTGTGTGTGTTTAAGACTCAGATCTGTTCTGATCTGACATAAACCTGAACAGAACCAACACAATCACAACACAGAGTGCTGGTTAATGCATGGAGGAGGAGAAAACAACATTCTAAAATAAAACAAACTTTACTGTGGATTTAATAAAATGTAATAGTTTGTGTTGACCTTTAAAGCGCTGTTTAATTAAATATAAAACGAAGAATAAAAAGAGGTGAAAAATCTGGCAACCCGCTGATTGATATCGGAGTGAGGTGGCTGGGGGGGGGAGGAGAGGAGGAAGCGGCGTTACGTCACAAAGAATCCGCGAGGTCGGTCACTCACTCACTCACGCGCGCGCGCCCTCACTCACTCAGTCAGAGCAGCGCGCCTGGGTTTATCTGCGCGCCCCCGTCACGTGCACGCGCCCCCCTGCCTGTTGGAAGGTGAGCGCGCGCGAGGAGACCGAGAGAGAGAGAGAAGCGAGCGCGAGGACTCGAGACCGACTGGATCACTTCGGATCCTTTTTTGTTTTAAAACCGATTAAAAGTGAAGTTGAAGGTGCGCTCGGGCCCGGGGCTGGAACAGGACGCGTCCGGGGGGCAGTTTGTACCGAAAACTAATCGGAAATTCGACGGTGTTGGAGCGGGATAGCGCCTGTGTGGAGTTTAAATCCGTGAGGTGAGAAAGCCGCTCTCTCTCTCTCTCACACACACACACACACACACACACCGAGCCGCGCTGAGGAGCGAACAAACACACCGTCGGTAGAGATTCCCGCGGGTTTGTGCTGAAACTCGGACCGTTCTGAGGTAAAGGTGTGTGTGGAACCCTGAGGTAACGTGTCCGCGCGCGCTTCACTCATTCATCTGCACTTTTTCTATTGTGGGGTCAAACACACACACTCACTCACACACACACACACACACACAACTAGCGCAAAGAGTTTACCCGAGTCTTTTTCTCAATGAAACCTTTATCTGTATCTACGGTTTATTCGAGTTAAAAAAGACAAGAAGAATTAAATGGAATAAACTTTGTGTTTGTTTGAGCCGGACTCCAAACTCGCCTGTTAGCATTAGCATGTTTAGCCCGGCCACCTCTTTTGCATTGTACAGCCTAATTATCCCGATTCACCTCAGAGGGAGAGATTTAAAAATAATAATAATAATAATAATCCGAATTAACTCATTAAATTTATACGCCGTACAAGGATGTGTTTACCTTATTTAGCTTATAAAGCGTAAGTGTGTTGGTGTGTGTGTGTGATTAAATGAGGATAAGTGAGCGCAGTGTGTGTGTGAGAGAGAGAGTGTGTGTGTGTGTGAGAGCTGCGTGTTGGCTAGCGGAGGCTAACTCGGCGCTACACGAGGCGCTCTGAGGTGACCGAGTGAGTGGCCACAAAGCGCCCGGGAAAAACACCACACAGCCCGGGGCGAAGTGCGCCTCAGCCCGGGGAGGGTCCGCTCCGCGGGGCTCGGCTCGTGTTCCCGGAGTGGATGAGGTTTTCTCCGGGGGTTTGAGTGAGACTGTGTGCTGGGGAAGTGTCCGAGTAAAGGACAATACTGTGTGTGTGTGAGAGAGGGTTCTCTGGAGGCCAGATGGTCAGTCCCTGTGGGGGATTATTCCTCACAATTTCTCCTCAAAAACTCCACGGAACCCCGCAACTCAGTGTGTGTGTTTGTAAGTGAAGGAAACCCTAATGTTTTATCGTGTGTGTGTGTGTAGTATTCGGTCGGGTGAGGTGTTTGTTAGTGTGTAAAATGCTAATGAGGTGCTGGCCTGTGTGTGTCCTCATTGTCTCATCAGTCCATGCTAACAGGCTACGAGCTAACACAATCACGCACAATTAATTTTGTAAGAAAAAACTGACTTATTGATAAAGGTTTTTGATCGTGTTTGTGTCACGCGCTTTACTTTTAATGAATTTACTTTTAATAAATAAAGCTGAAACACTCCAGTGTTCTTTCCGTGTAAGTCTGTGTGTGTGTTCAGACTTAAACACAATGCACATTTATTCCACACCATAGGTAAAGTTTATTCTCACACGCGCGCATGCGCACTAGACCCAGCCCTCCACATGCAACAGTGCCCTTACCTGGGGTGTGCACGTGTAAGTTCGGTGTTGTGTGATGACGTAATTATTACTGATGATTATTTGTTAAAAGCTGTATTAGAGCAGTACAGACTGAAACACACGTGATGAGTGAGTGTGTGTTTAACTCAACATAGCAGCTCTTTAGTGGATGTGTTTGTCCACTCATGGAGCAAATATGAAGGTGTGTAAAAGAGACCTCGTCCTCTGTTGTGATCTGGCAGCTTGTTCACAGGTTGCACTCACTCCATAATACAGTGTTAACCAGAGGTGTGTGTGTGTTGGTTCCTCTTCCCTTTGGAGCATGATCAGAGTTTGTGCTGTATTCTGCGCTTGTGAAACTGTGTGTGGACACAAGCTGCGTTCAGACAATATTTCTTCACCTGATTAATATAATTTAGATCAGAGATTCCGACTTAATTGGTTTACATGATCTGGTGTTTGTGCGTGCGCATGCTCAGAGTGCTGTCAGAACACTTTGGCGTGTTTGACATGTGCAGAGCGCTTCTGCTCGCTGTAAAGAGTTTAATCTGCAGGATAAATATTTTTAGGACATCTTTTCCGGCATATCCTGCCTTCTGCGTTATGATTGGTTATGATGATGGTCTCATCTGTGATTGGTTAGCGCGTCACCATGTGTCGATACGTGCCCCGTCCACAACAAACACCGGGAGCCAGTGGATGAAAGTCCGGAGTGTCGGAGAGTTGTTTGTTCTCAGAGTTTACTGAGCAGGAATGAAAGCAAATTTTTCTTCTTGGAAACTCGGGTTAACTAATATCCTATCCTATACTTTACACCCCCTCTCGTTCTTATTGGGACTGGATCAGGACAGACTGTTCTTGCTGATCTGGTTACATGATGCTGTTTTATTCTGATGAGGTGATTATTCCTGCTATTAGTGGAATATCTTTCAATGCAAGCATAGCTATTGGCACAAAACATCTTATAGCAGATATACATACTGGGTGTAAATAAGACATGAATTAGAATAAATAGTTTTATAGTTGTATCTACAGCAGTTTGTCCCTGATGATGAGTGAGTGAGAGAGGTGGAGGTGATGGTGCTGAGGAGAAAACTCCCTGAGATGACAGGAGGATGAAACCTTGAGAGGAACCAGACTCAAAAGGGAACCTGTCCTCATCTGGGTGATACCAGACAGTAAGACTGCAAATCAGTCCCCTCTGTGTGTCCGCACTCTGGGGGGGGGGGGGGGGTAAAAGTGCAATTTTATAACACAGTTCATTGGTTCCCGTCTCCACAGTGAAACTGTTCTCACTCAGCCTGTACTTGGGCAGGATTGGGCTCGGCTGGTTCCTGAAATTAGTGTGACCTGGACCGGAATTGGATCGGACGGCCCCGGTGCACACTGTCACCATACTGTGATTCATACTGAAGACTCTCGCTGTACTACCTTTCTCTCTCTCTCTCTCTGATGGCTGTTTGTCAGTGCTGGACTGGAGTCAGTAACTCTGGTAATTAGTTGATGAGCGATTGTTGTTTGCTGCACACTGATAGTTTGTTTAAACGAACAGTGGAGCCATTTGACTTGCGTGCACACACACAATCAGGATGGTGGTTTTCTGATTCAAGCTGTGGATGTGAAGCTTTGAGATTTGAAGAGATGTGGGACACACACACACTTGCACTCACCTCTGGGTCTCACTGAAGCCCACACCACCCAGTCTCTGCTCACCTGTTCTCGAGTCTACACTCTATTCCTCTCTATCTCTTGCTCTCTGTACAGAGTGATGTCACTGTGTGTGCGCGTGTGCACACGTTAGGTAATTGGGCTTGATTGCACACACCCATACAGGGTTCTGACTGTGTACAGAGTGCGCAGAGCACTCGCAGGCTCGGTGGGAGAGAACACTCTCCAACATGTTGTTTGTGAGGGAACACCTCATACACCACCACTCTGTCTGTTTCTCTCTCCTCTATGCCTGGGGTGAAAGGACCCGGTCTCTTTGTCCTGTCTCTCTCTCTCTCTCTCTCTCTCTCTCTCTCTCTCTCTCTCTCTCTCTCTCATTTCTATCCATCTTTTTCTCTACTTTGTATTGGACATGGATCGCATGAGTCACATAATTACCCCCATTTTGTTCTCCCTGGCTGTCTTGCACACACAGAGTATATTGTAGGATGTTTGTAGTAATTATTTTTGTATTTAAAGGAATGAACACCAAATAGAAATGTGTGTGAAAGTCTGGAGCTGAACAGTCAGATTTATCTCTACTCAAGATGGGGTGAGTGAGGGGGTGAGTGAGACATGTAACTTTTTTAAAGAGAGAACCCCTGGGTAATTCCCCTACACCATGTGCTCTCTCTCTCTCTCTCTCTCTCTCTCTTTTCACGTGGTGTTGAGCAGGTTTATGATTGTAGTGATGACATCAAATAGGGGAGGGGAATTTCCCAGCACGTTCATTCATTTTTACATGCACTCACCCCCCCAACCACACACACACACTCAGTCTTGCACACAAGTCTTGGGTGTTTATGACTAATGGGGTAACTGGAGTTGTTGTTGCCATGACAGTTTGAGGACCCCGCTCCCAGTCTATGACATCACTGATCACAGAGTGTGATCACAGGAGGGCACCTGTGTCAGGAGGGATGGTGAGACTGGTGTGACGGGGCCGAGAGATGTGGGAAAGACGAACAGGGCAACTGCCATCATAGAGTATCAACTCCTGCCTGCTCTCTCGCTCTCACCCACTTACTCACACACACACACTCTGACTATGCATCATTTCACACTTGTGCTGACTCAGTAGTGAATTGCTCACTATAGATGCACTTCCCCACCCCCACTCATCTACCTGTCTATCTAACCTCTCTCTAAAACCTGTCTCTCTCACTAATCCTGTGTCACGCACTTGTGCTGACTCAGTGATGAATAGCTTACTATAGATACACTTCCCCACCCCCACTCACCCTTGTGTTTCTCACACACACACACACACACGTCTGTTTGATAGTGTGATGTTCTACACCTTACCTGTGGTAAATCACTGGCTTCTGTGATTGAATTGTGCAGGTCCATATCATGACTTTGATTGTGATTAATTGTGCAACAGTAGTGCGAGGGCGTGCAAATGTGCGTGTAGGTTATTACAACTTAAATAATATCTCAACTGAATTTGACAATTGTCAAAGATTTTGACAATAAAAATCTTATTGTGTAGTTTGCTTGTGTGTGTTCGAGTGCCTCATCTGTAGGATTATAGAGGTGTGTGTAAAACATATTGTACACACTCCGTGCACCTGGCAGTATGTTTGCCCGGCCTGAGCAGGACACATGGGGCTGTGATCTCTGAGGAGAGCTCTTCGGAGGAGTGGGCTTTGGGACACTGACCGTTGTTAAGAGCGATGTGTAAATATTAGAGTTGAATTGAAGTGGTCATGGTGTGAGGACGGGTGAGAAGGACATTGGATCTCCTGGTGAATGTGAAGCATCTCCGCACACGGCTGACTCAGGAGTGAAGGTGGGCAGGTACCTCTCAGTAAGCATGTTGTGTGTGTGTGTGTGTGTGTGTGTTTTAGAATCACGGTACCTCGTATCAGGCGTTCATAAAAAGTTTTAACATCAGCTTCCTGATGTGGACGCATGGAGGAGGAGGTGGGCGGGTGGGCGTGAGGTGTGGGTTAGACTCGCCCCTTCATCAGGCTTCGCTAAACATTACAGTGTCTCAGCACACTCACGCTAAACACTGCAGGGGATACGGACGCTTTGGAAATCACATTTGATATATGGGGCTCAAACCCCCCCCCCCCACACACACACACACACTCCCCAGCAGTAAGCATTGCCATTATAGTTGTAATTATTAGGTAATGGGGGACGCCCTGGGCTTTTCGTATGCGCTTCTTTTATTCCCTGCTGCTGGGGCGAGTGAATTCCCCCACCACTACATCACCCACATGCAGCAGGTGCTCATCCCCGTGTGTGTGCGTGCGTGCGAGAGAGAGAAAAAGAGAGGGATGCAATAGGTATTCTGGGACACTCCTCCATTCTCTCTTTCTGTTAAATTGATAAATTGCAGAGCTGAGATTGGTTAATCAGTGACTTTTGGGCAGTGTGTGTTTGAGGAAGACGTTGTATTAATGATACACACACACTTGGTGGGTCTTCCCTCTCAGCACTCACTCAGGGCTTTATTCCTTATTCTGTTCTTTTCGTAAGCGTCACACTGCTTTATGGTGCAAATTTCTTACATTTACTGAGTGTGTGAGAGTGTTAATAAATTTTAGCTCGACTCACTGTGTGTGTGTGTGTGTTGGTGCAGTGTGTGAAGTAGCTTTGGTTCTCACGTGTGCCTATAGAGCGCTTCAGCACGGTTTATATGAACTTTATACAGATGAAAGTTAAAACACCAGGACACCTAATGATGTCATCGCGAGCAGTACAGCAGCCAACCAATAAGCATCTTCCGTTTAAATCTCAAACACCCGTCTGCCAGCAGTGCTGTTTCATCCCTTCTTTTCTCTTTCATCTTTCAAATGAGCTTTCGTGCGTGTGTGAGGGAGAGAGAGAAAAAATACCCTCCGCTGATCTCTGGGCAACAATTACACTGGAAGTGTACAAATGCTAGCAAGTTGGTTTCAGAAGCACAGGAAGTGACGTGATTGTGTGTGTGTGTGTTTCTCCTCCATTTGATGCTGTTGAACCGAGCAAACATGTGAAATTAAATTTCCTGCTGCACCCCTCAGCGTGATTATCGGCAGGTGTTAGCGATCAGCCCAGAGCCGGCTGCAATCCGGTCAGTTCTCCTTCAGTACCCTGCAGAACCTCAGGAGAACTCTCTGCACTCCTCCTGTCTCACTGAACAGGTGTCGCTCTGCTCTGGGCTTAAGGTGTCAGACAGACAGGTGAAGGGAGAGTGAGTGCCATCTGCTTGCACTATTTAAAGGAAAAGCCAGTGTGATTGACTAACCCTAAGCCCCACCCACTCCTGGTTACTCTTGCAATGTGGGTTAATGATCTCCAGCGTGAGGCGTGGATTTGCAGACAGGTGAGGCGTGGTGTTCAGGCCGACTCTCAAACACACCATAATACTCACTGTTTAATTAGGACAAAAATAATTGCACTCTAACAGACGAAGAGGCGTTAATGTTCTTTCAGTGTTTACTCCGCGTTTTACCTTCCATGGAGATGTGTGGGATCTTATGCCGGATTAGTGTTCATCAATGAACATACTTGTGTGACGACGCTGAGTGGGATTTTTGGTGGGAGGTGATTAATGAGGTCGTGTGTGTGTGTGTTAAAGTGAGATTAAAGCGTGAGCAGGCCATGATGAGCTCTGTGGTGCTAACAGGAAATGCCTTGTTGATGTTTCTCATCACTTCCTGTGCAGTTCCACTCACGCTGACGGAGTGTGTTTATCTCTCAGTACTGTGAGGCTCATCTTTACACTGAACATCTGGAAACATCTGTGTGTCCATGTGTGCATGCTCACAGTTCATTCACAGCTCGCTCTCTGCGTGTGTGCCCCCCCTGGATTTCTCCCACCATATCAGCAGGGTTAACACGAACCCCCTAGAAGAGGGGTGTGCGTGTTTCCTGAGGGGTTTGACTAAATCTCAAGTGGATTCTGACGTTCCTCGTGTGTGTGAGTGAGGGTTGGGGTTAGAGTGGGAGAGCCGATGGTGATTTATATTTGTGGTTGTAGAGAAGATGCCAAGGGGAAACATGTCTTCCTGCCATGAATCATCACCCAAACATGCACGCTGACTCTCTCTCTCTCTGTCTGCCTCTCTGTTGGTGTATGTCTGTCTCTGCATAATGTGTGTGTAATATGTGTTGCTGTATTAATAGCACAATGTTGACTGTGTAAGGGTGGGTGTGTGTGTGTGTGTGTGTGTAGAGGAAGTCACGCTGACACAGACGTCTGTCTCGTGTCGCGCAGCCTGAAGTTTTCTCTTTTCCATCTGAGACAGGAAGTGGATGTATGTTACATAAGAGGTGGGGGAGGAGTCTTTGTAGGGTGGAGTTATTTAGCCTTACTCAACATTTTCAGTGTGTGTATATGGTGTGTGTGGGTTGTGGCAGGAAGAAGACTTTAATTTTGACTTGCCCATGCAGGAGCCTTGCTCTGTATCAGATAAGTGTGTGTGTGGTGAGCTCAGAGGTTTCTGAAGATGGTTGTGTGACTGTGAGAGATCGGACACATCCTGGCACCGTGATCACATCTCAGACCGTCACGTGTGTCTGAAATGTTTAAATGTTTTACAGAAGAGACATGTAGTTAGAAGGAAATATTAGTGTACATTAGTATGGTAATGTGTGTGTTGTGGTTCTGGAAGGGTTTGTGCTCCTGCAGTCAGCAGCCTGTGGTGTAGAGATCATAAGTACAGGTTATGGTGGTGAGTTAGTCAGCTGACCCACTTACACCTGGCTGTAAGGATGTGTCCTAAGTGAGTACACAGGGTCCAATGTGTCTCCAAGGTGCTTTGTAGTCCTATCACCTGACCCTCTTACACACAGATCTCACTGTTAAAGACCTCTGCGTCGTGTCTTTCCTTGCGTCGTCATACACACAGAACCGTCAGGTTCGGCGCTGAGCCCGTCTGGGTTTGGGGGTTTTAATGCACACGAGGACGAGTTAGCAGGGTGCTGAGGTTCGAGCCCTGCGCATTTAGGGCTTTTTCACACGCCTGGGATCGTTTCCGAGAACGCTCAACCTCAATGTCGGGTTTATTTTGATCAGTGAGAACACAATCGTTCCACGCTCAGGAACCGAGCCGTACAGGAGCCGTAAAGAACGGGACATGATATCAGTGCTCACTTGATTAAAATATTTAAAGCGGTGTGTGTGAAGGATCCATCCATGAGAGGAGACGTGTGTGCGTGCGTTGAATCCTACAATCACTTCGAGACGACTTGTTCAGGGTGAGACTCTGAATCAGTCTGAGTCAACACCTAAAAAATTAGATTTATTTAAGTGTGAATCTAAATCAGTTTCATTTGATCTAACAAATGCTGGTTGGAGTTTGAGGAACAGAGGGAAGAGAAAACAAGTGCTGGAGGAACGGGGAGGGGTGAGGGGTGGGAGGTCTGTAAACGAGAGGCCAAATGAAGAGCAAAAGGGGAGGAGTGTTGAGACGTGTGTGTGTGTGTGTGTGTGTGTGTGTGTGTGTGTGTGTGTGGAGAGATGGGGGATGATGGTTGAAGCGATGCATTCCTCACCCACCCCCTTTCTTGCATGCGCACTCTCAGCCTCTAATCGAGGACGCGCACACACGCGCCATCTCCGGCCTGGTTTATCTCACATCTTCATAATTCCCTCAGCTCATCTGATTGTGCTGCCCAGGTTAACGGGACACACACATACATGTGCCCACTCACTCTGACACGTATGCACACCTATACACGTGTATGTGCGTGTGTTTATCTATACATGCACGCTTACCAAGATGTGCAGATGTGGCTGTAAACACACACACACACACACACACACACACACACACGTGCTGTTGCGGCAGCACAAAGGCCTTTGGTTTAGGAGGCTGGGTTTCAGCAGGTGGGAGGCCCGGCAGCTGCTCCACTTTAACTACTGCCTGCTCCTTTTGTTCTTTATGAATTGTAAAGACTGAATGAATGCGTTTGGTGTGTGTGTTCTTTTGTTAGTGAGGGGGGAAGACTTGGGTGGAGGGGCAGGGATTAGAGGTTGGCTTGAGAGTCAGTTACAACTGACCTAACTGAAGTGGGGGATAAAAAGAACGAGAAGAGAGAAGTAGACTTAAACTGGGTTGAGGGCTAAAAAGATGAAGGGGCCTTAGTGTGCTTTAGGCACAGTGCAGTGTTGACGGTGGGGAACTGTTTCCTAAAGATTTATTCAGTAAGCCTTTTCTGTCCATTACAACCACAATGCAATGGGACCACTACTCGTAGGGGGCCCGGGAGCCCTTAGGGAGCAGGGTTAGGGTTAGAGACCAAAAAAGAAAGGGTTAGGGTTAACCCTAACCCGGGAGCCCTTGGGGTGCAGGGCCCCTCGGGTATGTGGGAGCTCTTAGTTGTGAGTAGGGCACAAGGTAACATTTGTAAGTAGTAGGGTGTGTCTTAACCTTATCCCTCTCCCTACAAAAGATTTGGTATGGATATATGCTTGTTATTAGTGATGCAGGGGTGGGGTAGATTAAGTGATGGAATTCAGTGATTTAATTTAGTGAAGGGTACTCGGAGTATGGTGTTCTTTAGGTACAGTGACTTTTCTATCTCACCGTTTCTGTGACAGGATGTTTATAACGTGACTCTAAAACCAATTTTAAAAATTATTTTTATGCTTAAATATGAGGTCGTAAAATTTTGCCATTCCTCTATAATCCTACAGGTGGCGAACTCTAAAACTATTCACAAAGCACAGTGTCCTGTGTGGTAGGAGTGATAATTTGCTAAATTTATTTATAATCATAACATCTGGGGAAAAAATTAGGATATTTATAAAATGGTGAGACTAAAGGAATTGTGATTAAAATTTAATCACATCGAGGTCTTGTGGTATCGGCTGGGCGATGGTGATTTCCGTCCCTACTAATTATGCTAAATGGTCATGATGATGCGAAACTGGTAGTTACACGTATCTTTTAGTTTTACAGTTGACCATTCGACTGTGTGCATGGAGTGTGTGACGAAGCGCAGGATCATCATTGGAAACAGATGTTTATTATCTGACTGCAGATCTGATGCCTGTTATGTGTTAAATGTGTGAAATATACCTAATTTATTCTCTCTCTCCCTTCTCCAACACCCCCCCCCCCCATCCAGGTCTTCCTCACCTGATGCTGCGTTCTCTGATGTGACTTGAGGAAGGATGGAGCGACATGCTGCAGATTAGCTAGCGGATTAACTCTTGCTTTAGAGAACGTGTACAGTACACGTTTTCTTTTTCTCCCGTTTGTCCATCTGTAAATCAAACATGGCCGACCCGGGAATGATGAGTCTCTTCGGAGATGACGGAAATTTGTTCTCGGATGGTCTAGAAGGCTTAGGGGACTGTGGGTACTCCTCCCAAGGCCAGGCCAATCCGATGAACCAACAGATGACGCATGAGCACCAAGCATACAGCCAGATTCCTTCCTCCCTCCATCTTGCCACGCCTTCTGTTCCACCTCAGCCCAAAATGGGGCACCACTTTGACCATTTCGGGCAGTACGATCCTCAAGGAGGACGGATAATGGCTAACGGACCCAGTGCTGGCCCCGCTAACGGAATTTCGTCTCCTCATTCACGCTATCATGGAGGGAACGGCACAGCGGGTGGGCATCACGTCTATCCAGGAGCGCAGGGCGATGGGAGAGGAGGCGGCCCCGGGACGGGACAGCCCTTCCAGGATGGAGGAGCAGCCACACCTGGGAATAATTGGGGTCCTCAGGGGATGCAGATGCCGGACCAAAGTCGAGCCCAATTTCCCCAGTCACAGCAGCAGCAGCAAGTTCATGGTCACCAAATGGGTCCGTATGTGGGACGCGCCGAATTTGGTGGAATGCAAGGGCACACGCAGACTCCTACTCCGCCACGGATGAACCACTTTCCACAGGGTTTGCCTCAGGACGCAAACCGTTTTATGGGCCACATGGGAGCCAATATGGCGTCTCCGGCCATGCGGCATCCGGCTCAGACTCAGCATCAGCAGACGGGTCAGCAGTTCCTGCACCATCACCCGGAGTCGCAGTTTCCCCAAAGTCCATCAAAGCAGCAGATGATGAGCACACGAGGCCACCAGAACATGGGCTTCAGCATGAACAACCAGCCAGTCGCTAACAGCAGCTCAGGTCAATACGCCCCCTATCCTCAGTACGGCAGCCTGAATCAGGGACTAGCCGGCACTTCAGGGATGAGCCTCAACACCAGCAGCAACCCCAATGCCCCTGTGCAGTGTTACCCCACCCCGGCTGGGCCACAGTGTTACCCAGTCAATCAGTTACCCCCTCAGAATATGCACCAGACACAGTCCAAAATCCCCCAGCCGCAGCAGCAACACCTCGCTCCCCCGCCGCCTCCTCAGGGATCTTACGCCTCTCCGCCTTCCATGTCGCCCATGAGGAGCCTGGGGGGCAACCCTGCTGGAACTCCGCCCCCTCAGAGGGGACAGGGTTCCATCTCGCACCCTCAGATATATGGAACCTTGTCGCCTAATCACAGGGCAATGAATACGCCCAACCACGCAGAGGTTCTCCCTCAGCAGCTGCAGAACTCTACGCTGCAGTTCCCGCAGGTGCAGCAGGTGAGAACTTCCCCTGCGCTCTCCGTGTCCCAGCAGCCCCCGGGCTTATCTCCACCACCACTCCCGCAGGGCAACTGGCCCTCCAACACACATTCGTCACCACCAGCTAACCACCAAGTGCCTCACGTCCAGGTGAGTGAGCGTGTGCGCGCGAGCAGATCAGTGGGTAGATATGGAACAGTGTCTTTTCGTGCAGGTGAGTTGAGGGGGTGGGGGGTAAAAGCACAGACATGCATGTTTGGTCTTTCGGAAAGTCTTCTTTGCTTGCCGGTGGGTGGGGGAGGGGCTTCCTTTGAAGTTGGAAAATCTTTTCTCTTTGATCTTTGTTTTTAAAAAGTACACATTATGCTAAATTATTCAGTGACCCTGTGTGTGTGGTTAAACCTGGATCAGAGATGTTCAGCTCAACCTAAACGGTTGTTTACTCTTGTTGTCATGGTAACGGTGGAGGTTAAACATTTGGCTAGGCGACCAATAATGATCGAACATCCAATCAGAAAACAGCATTCTGTCTGCTGAGCTATGAGTTAAACTGTGTGTGTGTGCAGGGCATTGTGGGAAATGCATTTTTACAGCAGTTTATTTCCTGTTGTGTATCCTGACTCCGCCTCCATACACAGGCGCCACTGTGCTAATCTCCTAACCCCCCCAACACACACACACACACAGATGCACAGAGGGGAAATGGTCTCTTCCTGCTCACTCACTCCTCCCTGTCTGCACTCCTTCCTCTCTCTCTCTCTCTCTCTCTCTCCCCCTCCCTCCCCCTTCTATCTGTCACTCTTTTATTCTTTCTCCCCCTCTTTTGTCTTTCTCCGTCCCCCTCTCCATCTGTTTCCAAATTTCTCCCTCCTCTTTTCTTTCCGTCTTTCACTCACTTTTACACTCTTCTCTCACTCTGTATATTTCACTCATTCACTCCTGACTTGTCTGTCTCTCTGTCTCTCAATCCCCCCCCCATCTCTGTGTGTGTGAGGTAATGGCGGTCAGATGGAGGAGGGGTCAGTAGGGAAGACGGATTAGTGCAGGTCATGTGACTCGGCGGTGCAGTTAGCCCTCTTCCTCTCCTGACCTCTTTACACACAATGACGTGTCTTTAGTGTCCCTATGCAGCCTCACACACACACACTCTCTCTCTCTCTCTCTCTCGCTCTCTCCCCCTGTCTCTTCCTCTCCTGATAGTGAGCTGACATTTGAGGATGTCAGGATTAATTTGTGCTCCTCCCGTCGTGTGTGTGTGTGTGTGTGTGTGACCTACATGCTGAGTGCCCGTACTGCTCCACACTCGCGTGCACTCGTCTCCTCGCCTCAGGGCTCATAAGCCTTCATTTTTTCTTTTGTGTCTTGCTTTTTTTCCTTTCTTCTCCCTTCTCTTATGTTCTTACCTCCTTATTCATTGTGTGTGTGTGTGAGAGAGAGAGAGAGATGCCGGCCTCCGGAGCAGCTGTGCTGCTGTTTAATTATTGAGGTTAGGGTGTCTCGTCGCGACGCTTCTGCAGCTTTAGGCAAATATTTGATGAGGGATTTTGTGTGTGTGTGTGTGTGTGTGTGTGTGCGCGCACGCGCTGCCCATGTCCCATACATACACGGCCTAGTGCAGTGATAAGTTTATTTCCTTACATGTTCCACACTGTGTAGTTTTTTTTCTTATAAACTTAGACACTGAACACATGACTGATGGTCAGCTGCTGTATCTGTGTGACAATCAGAGGGGGGAGGGGGGGGTGGAAGTTAAGATGTGATTGAGTGAGGAGGAGAGAGATGTGATGGAGTTACCTCTTTTTCACCAAAGTGAACCAGATGCTAGTTCATGTCTGGTGTTTAAAAACCATGTGCCTAAGAACTGCCTTGGTTTTTTGTCACTTTATATGTCCCTGTAAGTCTCTCCTATATTGCTACTGGCGATTCTAGCCGCAAAAAAATTGCTAAAGTACGCTAGCGGCATGCACAACTGTGAACTTTAGTGTGGCTTTGTGAGCGCTTCTCTAGGCTTTTTCATAACTAGAAAGCATTTAAACTGCTCGATGAATTTTTTTTTTTTTTTAAACGGACGGAGATGGGGGGAGAGACTGACACAGGGTGAAAGAGCGATGGACGGACTGAAAGAGGGAGAAAGGTTGATAGAAAGGGTCCTCTAGTCTTCTCTCCTTTTACTCTTGTTCCACTTATTTTTGTTGGAAATTATTGGCTGTAAATTAAATATAAGTATAAACACCTCCCCATTCACTAGCTCCCCTTTTCTCAGGGAAAAATACCCCAAGTTATAGTAGCTACTCAGAGTCCCACAAGTGCCCCAGGGGCGGGAACTGGAGTTTCCCCCCAGAGTCAGAGCTCAGGGTTGGGTTAGAGATGCACTAAAGACATGATGAGGATGGAGATGGTTAGTGTACAGACGCACACAGAGGTGATCTGTGTGTGTGTTGTGGATCAGGCTGGAGTTCAGGCAGTGATGGAGCCGGAGTCTGACGCGGAGGTGCAGGGTTTCATCAGATGAATTGGGTGTTAGCTCATCCCTCATCTGCAGAACGCAGGGGGGTGGAGGAGGGTAAAAAGCCTCCTTCAGGGAGTATTTAGCTCTCTGCCAGCTAGATCCCCCCCCCCCCCCCACACACACACACACACACTGCC
>JAOVVA010012737.1:0-16949 GCA_028565275.1 Leiocassis micropogon
ATTAATGCCCCGGAACAACGACTTGCTTCAACTTATAATGTTTTTATTCCATAAGCACACACATTGTATTCCACTTCTTAGTCTGGTGCATCAATCAAAAACTGTCCGGTCTGCAACACCGAACAGGAACTCTAAATGTTATTGGACATAACATCACAGTGGTTAGCCCTATGGACTCGCATTTCCAGGGTCAAGCATGTTCTCCACGTGCTTGGTGGGTTTCCTCCCGGTACTCAGATTCCCTACCAAAGTCCAAAGACATGCAGATTAGGCTAACTGGTGTTTCGAATTTCCCCATTGTGTGTAAATGTGTTGTGTGCTCTATGATGGATTGGCACCCTATTCAGACTACTCTACTCGTGTAGTGCTCGAGTCCCCTGGGATAGGCTCCAATCTCGTTATCCTGTACAGGATAAGCGGTATAGAGAGTGAATAAATCATTTCTTTCTCATGGAAATTCTGAAGAAAACAACTTTTGCACTTTTCCAATGTTTAAGTTTTCTACACTTTTTGTGTTGCTTTTGAAATTTTGTTAAAAGTCGGATCAACTCAAACACACTTGAAAACCAGTGACAGCAAGCTGTAAGATGATTGTGATTGTATGTTGTCTACTCTTAACTGCCTATTACTGGATACTAATAATTAACAACAAGAACAAATAAATGAAGTCTGTGATTGGCTTGCAGATATAGAGGATGTCCTTCCTACCCTTTTCACAAAAATTATAAATTTCAATTATGTTTCTTTAAATTATAGGCGATAGATGGCTAGGTCATTGTCTGAACTGAGTGATTCAGTGATGATCTGGGGTACATCAATCACCCTTCAATCATCTGCTTAATTACCAAAAGCAGGCCAAGACAGACGGTCTTTAGCCTGTGCTCAAAATTCTCAGAAATTTCAGATGATTTCCTTGTAATTATATTCAAGCTAACAGCTTTCTGCCTCTGAGTTAATGACACTGCAAAATAGGTTGATATAATACTGTATGCCTCGCTCCTTCAGACCCACTGCTGACAGTGATTGATTATTTCAGTGAGAGAATGAGAAAAAAAAATGTGACTGAGTGAGAGAAGAAGGGTCTGAAAGAGAAATTGATTAGTGGAAATAATGGCTTTGCGGTAGGTCCAACTGGTGAAATACATAAGAATCTCATACAATATTAAGGGAGACTATGGCTCTTGGGCTTTCTTGTGGCACTGTAATGGTGGCTTGCAGCATGTATTAGTAATCATCACAAATGATAAGGTGATTAATATTCCCACTATGAGTGAATGTGCCAAAACATATTGTAATACTTTAAATTTCAGAGGTCATGCACCGCGGTTCCATGTTTTAATCGTTACAGTTGCATCTGGATTTTTTTTGCTGTTCATAATAATAATTAATGTTATTTATTAATTGTTCTTCCCATTTTTTTCCACTCTGATCAACTGCCAGTTTCTACCCACTCTATGCTCTACATTATTGCACTAAAGCTAGTAATCAAGGCTAGTACATGCTTCCTACAAGACACACGAAGGTTCATATTTTCCATTTACTGCTCAAGCTATGCCAAAGGGCAGCATACCACACTCAGAAGAAAGTGTTATGTCTTTTCATCCACATACATTCACAAGCACATAATTGCCTAGTGTTGCTGTGATTAATTAGACTTTATCTTGACTCACACACAATACTTGTTTTTTTCAACTTGTCTGGTTGCTCTTTTGACCACATAATTGTTATAAAAGTAATTTGTGTATGGACCTATGATCTAGTATTACTCAAATGAGGGCAGGTTTCCTTTTGAGTTTAGTTCCTCTCAAGGTTTCATGTCATTGCAGGGTCATTTCCTTTTGGTTTTTTTCCTCGGGCTTGCTCATTAGGAACAGATCGACAAAGCTTATTACTTTAAGTCTTACTATTAAGACTTACTATAAGTCTATTTTTTTAAATAAAAATTTATATCCAGACTTTTTATTTATGTAAAACTGCTTTGCAAATATTGATTTAAAAAAAAGTGCTATAAAAACAAAATAAAATTAAATTGATTGGCAGGAAAAAGAGAGAGTAATGGAATTCCCTCACCAAATAAAATACATGCAGTTTTGCTCCCTTAGCTCCCTTATGGTATCATTTGGATTTGAACCTGCTATCTTCTGATAACAGAGCGAACACTTGCAAAGATCATTATATTTTTAATGATATATTCTAATAGTTACAATGAAAATTATTCTGATTTATAATCATTTCTTTCATTATTTTTAAATGTATATATGTATTTAGTTGCAGGTAACAAGAATACATTTGTTACTAATGCTAGAGTGCTCTGTAAAAAGAGTTGAGGACTTTTACACAAAACACATCTTCGCCTCTTCACATTCATTTAAACTTTCTTTAAACCATAACTATTACCTATAAATATATTTTAATATTTAAACCTCAGAGCTTTATAGCTATATTTTGCCTATAAAATCGTTAATCAGGATTTAACAGTTGTTATCAATGTCCCCATTGCAGGGAACCCAACATCAAATGTTCTTGTTCAATGAGTTGTGGTTTATAATCCAAAATAAATAAATAAATGAGTAATTGCTACAAGTTTTTTTAGTAGTGATTTCCCCCCATTAAACCATGAATATCTGCAATTAATTCAGTCTATATCCCAAATACTGTAAGATTATTATCCACATATTTAAGTCTTCTCCTGACATAAACATCACCGACTTTCAGAATTTAAAGGCATAGAGCAGAACAGAACAGTAATAAAACTTCCACGTTCTTAGAAAAAATTCTTCCGCCAAGTTCCTATGGTCTTGTATTAATGCATATACTTTAATTTACAGAAAACAACTATGACTATGAGTAGACAATTTCACTGGCTGTCAGGGCATGCTGAATTAACAACTAAGGAAGTGATTTTGGCGTTTCCATGACAGTATGGGTTTATGTTGATCCTGGGGTCACTTAGGATTTGCGTATAAATACATTATTTAATCAGAATGTGGGTTTTAATCTAATGTATGCACAGTGCCAAACTTCCCACTCATGGACAAAAATCTAATGCACAGTAGCAGTTTAAAAGGATCCCAGCATGGTTTGTGGGAGTTATTTTTTTCCAGTTACAAAAACATCTTGCTTTTAGAGAAAATAAATGCTTGGTATGACCTTTTTGGTACGTTGCACTTTTTGCCCTTTATCATTTATTACCACAAATACACTGCCTAGGCAAATAAAAAGTTGCTGTAACAGAAGGGTCATATTCATGGAATGTATCAAACAAAGAAAAATTACTGAGAATAGGTTAAGAACTGTCCAACCCCTTATTAATGCCGAACCATTATCAACTTCATGGATGAAATATAGTCAAAACAAAAAACAAACAAACAAAAACAAACATGGATGACTATAACCAGAGATCACGTAAACACTTCGTTGCATAAAAAGTTGCATAAAAGTCATGTGGTTGGATGAGTCCATGACTGACCAGAGTCAGAGTCATTCAGAGTGATGGGTGTGTCAGGGAAAGAAGGAAGAGCATGAAGCAATACATCCATCATGCATAGTGGCCATTGTACAAGCCTCTGGAGGCAGTGATATGATCTGGGGCTGTTGTCTTAGTTGTTTACTGTACATTAAAATATATGTATTAATATAAGACCATAGGAACTTGGTGTTCTTGTTTGTTTTCTGGGGTTGCTTCAGTTGGTCAGATCTAGTATCAGCAATGATACATGGCACTAAAATGAAGTCAGCTGAGGTTACCCCATCGATGATTTTTACCACTGATGGTACAGGCATATTCCAGTACTCAAACTGCAAAAATGTAGCAAAAGAGTGTGTTTAGTAATTAAACACATTTAAATTTAAGCATACTGTGTCAAAATTCACAAGTTTTTGTTATTAGGCACCACACAGAGAAAGTTTAATCAGTATTCCTCAGTGTTCTTAAAAATTTCAATTTGCAACAGAATAATCTCAGAGCTTAAGACAAGGGCAGATTATTCTTTTGCAAATTGATTTTTAAGGACACTGAGGAATACGGTCTCAACTTACACAGTCTTTTCCTGACCCTCTAACAGAGCTTATGTAACGAGTGCACAGACTTAATTGAGAGAATGGTTTCAGCTGGAATAGGACATATCATTATGAAGCTGCCCTTCTAAGTGTTGCACATTTTGGAAAAGGTATGTATACTTGAGCAGAACAAAGCAGGAGTAGTATTTTTATTATTGTTGTAATACATCTATCAGCATTTCATCATAAAAGGACGAGCAGATTTGTACTTTCCCCTGTTGTGGAGAAATTAAACAGATTTGTTTTTTGGTTATTATGGAAAGAGGGGAGTTATCTACAGTAATCATGCTCTCAGTCGGTCATCAGACCAGCAGTGAGCTTTAAGGGATTTGCAGGCATCCACTGCACTATAGGCTTTTTCCATTAATCTGAGATACCACTCTGGACATTTTGAACAAGAGAAGGCCATTAATTGTTTTCCAGCTGCCTCATGTTTCACACTTGCTTGATGGAATCTAATGCTAGAAAAACATTCAATTTATAAAGCTATGTCAAACTATAAGAAAAATAAGTTATGCATATGGCTTAACATTTATGAATATTAAGCTATTAATGAATACGAAACAGAAGGATGTTAAATATGAATCTAATAAAAAGTTATATTAAATTTTTTCCCACATTTTTCCATCTTTGTCTGTTTTCATAATGATAGACATTTATTCAAATGCTATATGCTTAAAACAATAATGCTGTTAGGGTATTAGTGTCCTGTTTGGAATCAAGCAGTACTGTGTGTGTGTGTGTGTGTGTGTTCAACATAAAAAACTGCTTTCTTTACACCATGCAACATTGCAAGTATCAAACTAAAAACAGATTAAATTTAACATACTCATCTCCCTCCATTCCTTCATTATTAATGTGGCTTAGACTGTGATGGGGATGCCAGACTCATGTCTCTCTCTTATATGTAAAGGCATATAATGCCAAAGATCCAGCATTGTTTTCTGACATTGAAATACTTATATGTGTATATATAATTTTGTAACTCATTTATTTGCTTCATGAAGTTGAAGTTATAATGTTCCATGTTATGTGATGAAAGTTCCCCGAAAGAGGTGTCTATTTCTAAGCATAGCGAACATTCAGGTATTTATTCACTTCCTAGTCATTTTGAAACTAGACTACTCCAACTCACTCCTGCAGGTTTGCCTCTGCATGATGTTCAACCTCTGTGACAGATCTACAAATTCTTCAACACCAACCCATTGCTATACTCCCTCTGCTGGCTTCCTGTAGCTGCATTTAAAATATTGATGTCAAAGCACCAACCTACCTCAAAGCATTTATCACTCCCCCAACTGCGCCATGTGCCCTTTGATCCGATCCTCTAGCGATTCTTAACTAGACTCACCCTCCATCATGCTACAAGGACGACACTAGGTGGTGGAATGAACTCCCTGTATAATTTTTTTTGTCTTGCTTTTCATACTATATTATCTCTCCAACAGAGTGTTAACTCTTAATCCATGACCTATTGAACCAGTCTCAGGATGTATTTATTGATCGGGACTTCACATCACATTTCTGTAAGTTACAGGATTAAGTGGTTTACCAAAGTGCCATAAATGTTACTGTAAAATCAAATATATAGGTTCACCCCCTAAAAAAATGTAAATGTATGAGGTTCATTTTGGTGCATTATATGCAATAAATAATCGGAGTCCACAGAAATAAAATCTACACAGCCAAAACATTGGTGTTTTGTATTGGTGCCAAAACATGGTATTGGTGCTAAAAAGTGAATTTTCATACAGGATCATATAACACCATTTTTCATAATACTTAATGCTTCTTATTGCCCAATCCATGCATTTTTTTTTGTAAATATGCATACATGTTTATATTTTTATTGGATAAAAAGAAACAAATTTGCTATATACAATTTCAGAAATTTTATGTAGTGTTTGTAACTTTTTTGAATTTAAATCTTTCACTGATCTTAATTATCATTCAGATGAAACTGGGCCAATTTAGAGGTCACATAAAAAGACATAAACCTGAAAGAGTGTATTATTCTAAAATGCAAAATTGTTAAGATATTGCAACATGAATTTGATGTCGTTATGGATACTACAGATTTTTTGCTTTTTAAGCTTTTGCCAAAAATCATCTCTGTTTAATTTAAGCAACACTTTTTACAGGACACATGCTTCTTAAATCTTACACCAATTTAGTATCAATGCTCATAAAGAAATATAAATAATTCACATTTTGAATTATTGTTGTTAGAAGCGAGACAGCATAACGATGAAAAATTGCCATTTTTGGGGTACATAAACATCTTTCCAAAATGGGCTAAATTAACAAATTGTATGGAAGCAAGATTGGTCTTGTTGCATAAACTTCAGAGGTACCTGGTCTGGCACACACATTGTCTGTATTTTATGTATAAAATAAATAAACAAATGAATAAATAAAATCAGCAAAAATCCTGTGTTTTGGCCATATCAACTGTTGGAGTGTCCATTAGTCGTCCGCTAAGGTTTAGGACATTACAGTAACAGCTGACAAGACCAGATGAAGTAAATGCAACAGTTTTCCACACACACAATGCCTGAACTGTGTCATCTGCTTCACCACTGTGCTTACACTGCAGTATCTCACATAGTTCTGGTGAATTATCTAACATGGTGACCAAACAACATTCAAATCACACATGTCCTATTTCACAGAACAGGGCAGTGGTGACTCAAATGGTCTGAGTTACTGATTGGAAAGTTGCTGGTTCAAGCCCCAGCACTGCACTCTGACCACAGCTTCCTAACTGGGATATGTAAAAAAATCATTCCACTGCGCTCTAAGGTATAAGAGTGACAAATAATTGCATCTTAACGTGTCAACATTAAGTGACACATACCCGTCATTTATTATTGCTGGAGTAACTGCAATGGCAGCAACAGATTGTAAATGCCCTTTTCCTTTGCTTCACCATTTTCCAAAAACACTTTAAACACATTTAAACTGCTTGAAAATCTGAAGGCCATGTGTCCTGCTTTGCTTAAAAGATGTACTGTATGTTCTCACTCTCTCATTCACTCATTGTCTATACCATTTTATTTTGTATACATGTGGTGCCTGGAGAATATCCCAGGAGACATAGGGCACGAGGTGGAGTACACCCAGGGCAGGGTGCCAATCCATCGCAGGGCACACACATACACAATCACACTACAGGAAATTTGGGAATGCCAATTAGCCTAATCTGCATGTCTTTGGACTGTGGGAGAAAAACCACCAAGCATGTGGAGAACATGCAAACTCCATGCACAGAGAGGTGGGAATCAAACCCGGACCCTGGAGTTGCAAGGCAACAGTTCTAACCACTAAGCCACCATGCCACATGTTCAAAGCCTCTATTTTGTTAAAAGAGAACAATAATTTGCCAAAATAAGTAAGTTGGTAATAAGTAAGTAAGTAAGTCTGTTTTCCATGTTAAAATATTTTTATTATGAAATTATAATTGTCATGACCAATATTTCACTGACAGGAAGATGTCCAAACATAACGTAGGGGGGTCGCACTGGTGCAGAGCTGAACATTTTTAGAGAATAGTTCAGCTTCAAATAAGTTCTGATGCATTTTTAGAAAAGAAACCGGAAAACCTGGACGTAGCCTACACAAACATTTGGAAAACATGTGAAACTAAATTCAATTGAAATCCAAGCACAAAATCTAACCTTGAACCCTAGAGCTGGAAGGTGGCAACACTACCCACTCTCCAATCTGTATCTAATCTGTTTCTATACTATTACTGTCTTCACATACTTTGGTTCCCTTGGATGCAAAGTAAATTAGACCTTATCATGACCACCGTAGCTCCTGGATGTGATTTATAGTATACTTTCAAGTGATGTTCATCTTTATGACGCATGCATACAACATATCCAATTGACATCACATCTACATACTTGTGCATTTTTATTGATTTTGTGCCTCAACTCCTCTGGGAAAACATTTTACTAGGTTTAAAGAAAATGTTCAGTGAGAGCACTGATGAGGATGCTTATGTTGGGCATTAAGGCCCAAGAACAGCTTGAGAGGGGAGCCTGCTTCAGCGTGACTCACTCATGGTGGCCTGCTCTCCATGCTTGCAGATTTCAAAATAAGAGTCATAACACAACAACTCCGTCTAATCTGTAATCATTTTATTGCATGTGATAATTGGTAACATTTACCCAATAGATTTCCTGGATTGTCTGCATTTTCACACACACATAAAAGTGGTCTAATACACTAGACACACATTTCCCTTATAGCATTTAAGGAAACAAACTATCTGCAAGACATCACTTTTATCAAGCTCAAAGTATTATCATGTTTATTAAAGACTACTATGTCAGAGTCATTATCTGTTTACCCAGAATGTCACCTTTTGCAAATTCTTAGATACATTTTTCAATTTCTTAAGTGAAATAGAATCCACATAAATATACATCTTATTTTCCCCCATCCTCAAGAGCGAACGCTTTAGGTACAGTAATACCCCTTAAAACCCTGGGTCTTTTAGGCATTTTCTGTTTTCAGTCATTCTTGATTTCAGTCATCAGGGCTCAGAATTGTGCATGTTGGCTTAGTGATTAGCACTGTCACCTTGCACCTCCAGGGTCTTGGTTCGATTCCCAGCCAGGCTTGATTCTCACCTCTGTGTGCATGGAGTTTACATGTTCTCCCCGTGCTTAGTGGGCTTCACGTTCTCCGGCTTCCTCCCACAGTCCAAAGACATGCAGATGAGGCAAATTGGCGTTCCCAAATTGCCCATAGTGTGTGAGTGTGTGAATACTGTATGTGTGTGCGCCCTGTGATGGACTGCCACCCTGTCCAGGGTGTACCCCACCTCGTGCCCAAGGTCTCCTGGGATAGGCTCCAGGCTCCCTGCGACCCTGAATGCAGGATAAAGCGGTATAGACAATGAGTGAGAGTGAGTAATAATATTCTTATTTTAAAAGTTATACATTTTTGTGACTTCATTCCCATATTCCGGTAGTGGTAAAGTTAACATGTCATAAAATTCATGAAAACTTTCATTTTACCTGTGTTATCATTATACTCCTTACATAGAAACCTTTAAATAAATGAAAAAGATACCTGATAGCATATTAGTGATGGACACATGTAATCAATACTCTCAAATCATCAAACTTTACACTCCTATGCAAGGGCGTAACTTTTGGTTTAGTGAGATCTCCACCTATGTAGTGGGTGTTTGAGGACATGCTCCCACCACCCCCCTCCCAGAAGTTTGATTGTTTGTTTTATTGTTAACCAACAGGCTCTTCTATGTTTTAAGAGAAAGACACATACCAAAACTACATATCCTGACTAATGCCAGTTGAATAGCAGAAAATCGTTGATGTATAAAAGCACTAAATTTTGTAATGCAGCAATTTTTTTTCCAGTATTAGTCATTTTATATTTATTTATTTATTTTAGTTTTTTTTGCTTTTTAAACTTAAATTTTTTTGGCTGGTCTTTTACTCTTTCTCTTGTCATTGTGCTGTTTGAAGTATTTGCGGTTGCTCGTGCCTGCAGTTACAAAGAAAGGGTCTCACAGGTGTAAGACTAATAGTATTTTTTGCTTGCCAATTACACTGAATCAAGAAAGTCAACCACTTCATCATATGTTATAACAGTTATTAGTAATTTAACAATAAACAATAAACAGTCCATTGTTGCTGGAGATTTCACACATGCAAATCTCAAGTCAGTGCTCCCTAAATTCCATCAGTGTGTGGACTTTGCAACGAGAGTGGAAAACACGCTGGATCTTGATTACACAAACATCTCCGGTGCATATCGGGCAGAGCCCCGCCCCCACCTCAGCTACTCAGACCACATCTCTGTTATGCTAGTTCCAGCATACAGACCACTCGTCAGGCGTTCAAAACCGGTTCTGAAGCAGGTGAAAACCTGGCCAGCAGGAGCCATCTCTGCTCTTCAGGACTGTTTTGAGAACATTGACTGGAACATGTCCAGGGAGGCTGCAACTTACGGCGACTTCACCGACTTGGAGGAATACACGTCATTAGTGACCAGCTACAGCAACACTATCACCACCTGATCGAAAGGCTGAGCATGTTGAGCCTGAACACCCCCCTCTGTAACTGGATCCTGGACTTTCTGACCGGAAGGCCTCAGTCAGTACAGATAGGGAACTTCATCTCTAGCACCACCACACTGAATACTGAGCCCCCCCAGGGCTGTGTGCTCAGTCCATTGCTGTTCACACTGCTGACTTTTAATTGTGTCGCGACACACAGTTCCAACCACAACCAAATCCAAGTTTGCTGATGACACAAATGTGTGGGTCTTATCAGGAAGAATGACGAGTCAGCATACAGAGAGGAAGTGCAGGGGCTAACGGACTGGTGTAAAGACAACAACCTGTCTCTGAATGTCAATAAGACAAAAGAGATGGTTGTGGACTTCAGGAGGACACAGAGCGACCACTCTCCGCTGATTATTAACAGCTCCTCTGTGGAGATCGTCAACAGCACCAAATTCCTGGGGGTCCACCTGAGGAGAACCTCACCTGGTCCCTCAACACCAGCTCCTCGCACAAGAAAGCCCAACAATGTCTCTTCTTCCTGAGAAGGCGGAGGAAGGCCCAGCTTCCACCACAGATCCTTACCACCTTCTATAGAGGAACTATCGAGAGCAACTACCTCAAAACATTGTGACTGGACTGATACATCAACACATGCGCATACACTGATCAACAATATTTTGATAGTGACTATTTACATTTAAATCTAGACTTGTTATCTAGACCCTGATGACTAGATCTGCACTGTGCTACATCCGAACTGACCACACTGTATTGTGACTATTTTATTTTGATTCTATATCAAATTTTGAGTTTTAATAGTGCCACTACAAACTGTTTTTATTTTTATTTTAAATCAAATTTAAATAATTGTAAAAGTTTTAGTGCTATTATTTTCTATTTCTTTTTATGATTATTTTCTTCTCTTTCATGTACAGCACTTTGAATTACCATTGTGTATGAAATGTGCTATACAAATAAACTTGCCTTGCCATGCCTTGCCTATTGTACACACCAAACTCTAAATGCTCTTTTGCACATTATCCATCACTTGTTAATTTGCACAGACTATTTTTATCTTTGCTGCTACTTACAGTATAAGGAACATTTACTGCTTACTGTTTCCCCTCCCACTACCTCAACTCACTACCTCATTACCACAAAATTTTGAAATGTCATGTCACGTTGTCACTTTGTCGCTCTTGTTTTGCACATTTGCACATGTATGTAGTCTCTTCTGTATAGGACTTGTATAGTTTTTCTGTTAACTTACAATGTCAATCTGTCTGGTATCAGCCAGCTAATTAGGTTTCTAAGTTAGCTAGTTAGTTTTTTGTTAAATTGTGTTGTAAATTTATGTTGTCCTGTCCATATGTCTTGTCTTAGCTAGTCAGTTAATTAGGTTTTTTAGTTAGCCAGATAGTTTTTGTTAAATTATGTTGTTAATTTATGTTGTATGTAGCACCTTGGTCCTGGAGGAACGTTTCGTTTCACTGTGTACTGAACTGTATATGGTTGAAATGACAATAAAAGCCTACTTGACTTTAAATTCATCATTATGATATGATATTGGGTTGTGATGGGGGGGTTAATCTGGCCGGTTTTTATTATGTAAATTACACCTATGTTCCTGCATCTACTTAAGAAGATGCACTCCAAAACATTTGATGATATGACTCATTACAAACCATAACTTAACCTCTTGAGGCCTAAATTTCATCATATGAGGATGTGAAAGTTTCTCATATCCTTGTAGGTATAACTTTTGTTTCGAGAGAAATGTGCAGTCCAGGTTTCTGGATTTCTATCCACATTTTTATTTGACTAGAATTAATATATTGTTACCTGCTAAAATGTCATGCCTTATTTAGATGACTTATTTAGTGGGCTTTGCATTTGTATTTGAAAAGTATATCAAGCAATCATGAAATTATGTCTCTTTGCAATATAGCTGTTGAAACATATGATGAGACCAAAAATCTGTTCATAGGGAAAAAACAAAACATAATTTATCCCATTCATATGGGAGCAGCAAGAACATTCTAACAATTTAACATCCAAATTTAATGTTAGTTTAAAAAAATTATAAACTTGCTTGTAGAACCATGCGTTGGTGCTTGCCTCTGTGTGGAAGTTATGAAATATTCTGAGGCTTTCAAAGGGTGCCATTGGTCTTGCTTTCTTTTTTCCTACTTTTAAGGGATGTTTATCTTCATGATGCATGCATGCAGGCAACCTTCGCTCTCCGTGTTCTTCCAGATTTATGCTTTAGGTCAGAATACAATTATGTAGTGCCACTCTGTCTTTAAAAGAAATATGATATTAACAATCTTTTATATAAGCAAATTGTGTTGTATGTTTTTGTATGCATTGGATTTAAAACTGCCTCACTATATTACTGTTTATTATTACCGAGAAGTAATAATTAGCACATAATTTCTGAATTATGTGCTAACATTTTATTTCAGTTCTTGATTCTGGCTGCTGGCTGGAGGGCATGCCAGAGTCATTTCTCACCTGGTTATTAGTTACAGTGACACTGGAGTGTGGAAAGCTATGTGAACACCATTGTTTCTCGCTTGCTGCTGTGCAACATTGGACTTCAAATGGCTTCTTTAGTCAAGGAGACAGAAGCAGGAAGGGCTGCAAAATTCTGGGAAAAGATGCAATATGATATAAAAGATAATATGTACTTAAAGATACATGTTTATGTTGCACAATTCATCAGAACAAAATCTTGTGCATTCATAAACACATATTTTTAAGTGCATCATAATAACTATTCAGAATTGTGCAATTCTGCATCCCTTGATGTTCTCTGTCTCTCTCACACAAAATATATATGAGGGGGGTTCAAGTCAAACTGAAACTTTGAAAATTTTAAATTTATTTAAAACGGTGTAGGTGTAAAACAGATTTGCACTTAGACAGTACAGTACATATGGATGGTGCATACATCTTTGAGTGACGATCCTTAACGAGGTGTCTCAGAGCCCAGTAAAGGTATTCCCATGAACTGCATTTAATCCCAATCAAGAGTTTCAACTGAACTAGAACTCTTGATCCTTGAAAATCAATAGATTGCCAATTTGCAAAAGAGACACATCTGTCTGTGGGAACTGTACACACAATCATTCATAATTTAATTCAAACACATTCACATTTTATACAAACTTAAATAATTTTTTTTGATTGTGTAAAGCTGCTTTCTGACAATGTCAATTGTTAAAAGCGCTATACAAATAAAATTGAATTGAATTGAATTCCATTCGTACATTTCAGGAACATTTCAGGTACAGTTCTGACCTCTCTCCAAGTGGTTTCCATATGTTCGGGCTATTAAAGGAGTGCCTGGGAGGCAAGTGTTTCAGATGTGAAGCTGGTAGTCTGACCATGGCTCTGGCATACTGAGAAAGCTTTCTACCTTGATTGGATACAAGCACTCGTGAAACGCTGGGATAAATGCATTAGTGTAGCAGGGCATTATATAGAGAAATAAAAGTAGTTCTTTTATTCTGCGCAACCAAATATCCCGTTTTGACTGCAACACCCCTTATAAATCCAACTGGAGCTGAGTCTGAGATTTACAATATTTGCCAGATGCTTTTTTAAGAGAAAGTCAGGGCAGGTTGGAAGTACTAGGATTTAAACTCACAGCCTTTAATCAGTATCCAAAAGCCCTAAACATCAAATAAATGGACTCTTGTAATATACATCTATAATATATTAATACTACAATACAGGTCCTTCACAGTTAAAGTATGTGCAGTATAAATACCAAAATTACGGTTATGAATTCATAAATTTTTCAGTGGTTGATATATTTTCTTTAAAAATTATATACGTTTATTTAGCGCAGATTCTCCAAATATAACTAATTACGTAGTTCACCGAACCACAAATTTATATTTTCCGCACAGAGAGTGGAACAAGTTTTCTACTCATATTTTGGATTATGCAATTTGAGTACTGTAGTATACCCTATGCATTAATCAGGATTACAATATGCTGTGGATTACTAGATCATGGAAAGTCATCTATTTTATCTGCTAAATATTTTGCTAACAGACTATTAACATTATTACATTACTGCACATGTATTGTATTTAACCTAAATATAATGCACCTAAACAGAAGCAACCTTCACTTTCACCCTGACCGTGTGAAAAGAGCTCTTTCTCTCCCTGCTGAAGCATGAGCGTGGTTTATCTCAGCATGTGCGTTAGCATGTTTCATGTCCATGGAAACGTACATTTTCTTCTGTTGGCGCCCTCTAGGAGGATCATGTCCTTGTAATGCTCAGTGGGCTTCAGTTACAAAAGAGGTCACTGTTCTTCAAATATAACAATTAAATAAAAATCTTTTAGTTTAGTTGTGCAAAAAAAAAAGTCAGAATATACCTACATTTTATTTTGGAGTGGAACTTGTGTTTACTCAGTGGACAGTACTACATGCTAATACATACAGTACATGCTAACAATGTAATTAAGAAAAATGATCACTCAGTCTTTTGGAGTTTTCGGAGTCTGTATGTTCAAGTGTATCATGTATATATTTTTTTAAAGAGTGGCCACATTAGACCACATCATGTAAAGTATATTACAGGTGAAATTACATGAATATGACTTTTATTTTTGTTGCAAATTTGTATTTACATCTAAAATTGTGTGAATGCTGATTCAATTAGAAATTTAAAAAATAATAATAACTTTACATTAAAAAGTCATTTTTAATACCTGCTAGCAAAATATTTATGAATTTATTATGACTGTTTTCTATGATACACTGTTTGATGCCGAGTTGAAAGTATGCACTTTTATTATTATTATTATTATTTATTTATTTTTATTTATTTATTTATTTTTTTTTACATATTATCGTTAGCACTGTCATGCTGTGTAACCATGAGTAAATTTTATCCCAAAAAATTAGGGCTCTTATAATTTAGCTAACACAATCTGCTACCCCTGTTAAAAAGGGAAAATTGCTACACGTAAGCCAAAGCATCATTTATCATACCTTCAAAAGGAGACTCTGAAGGTGAATTCACATCTGATCACACATCATATGTGGCCCTGGGGCCAAACACCCATGGGGTATATTGAAGATGGCAGTCAGCATCTTGTCTAAGCTAGCTCTGCGATTTTACACGGGCAGAATTTTGATCTAGTATCTGGCTTTATGTGTCTCTAAAGATGTCATCAGCCTTTGGTGGCCCTTCAATAGGTTACTTGTCCCCCCTGGCACCTGCCTGCTTTAACTCTCCTGCAGCTACAGTACATGCCTCTGAGGCTGTGTAAATCAAAGGGTGTAGGCTTGAAAGTTGGTAGGGGGATACATGAAAGGAGGTTACTCCTGGCCTATGTAAAAAAAGATAAATAATAATAATAATAATAATAATAATAAAACAAGAACAAAAAACATTTACAGAAGACTCCAAGCATAGTAGGGTGATGAGACGCAGTAAAACATTTGAATGATGCAAATGTTTTAAAGAATGCTGTACCTCTGTAAATGATGGTCCCAGCCGAGGTGGCTTGGAGCCCACTGCTACTGTTTATCATTTAGGGAGTGGAATGCATGATCCTTGATTGTGTCCAAGCACAAATTAAATGTTAGGATAAGTTATTATGATATGTTAATGTAGCAGGGCATTACATAGACAAATAAACACAGTTTTTTATCCCATAACTGTGTTCTTTTATTTTGCACAATCAAAAATCCAGGTTAGACTTAAACGCCCCTCTGTAAAAAAAATTTATTAAATGTTTCTTTTCATAGAAGCTAGCATTATGACAAATCCCTCCATGACAAAGATGATTTTTTATTTTATTTTTTTTAACCAAGTTGAAAAAAAAATAGCTGCAGTAGCCTGCTTTATTGTTCAGGTAACAGCAATATTCCAACTTCTAACCTAAGAAAGACTTATTGTGAGTATCATTAAAGCATGTAATCACATTTAAAGAAGTCAGGGAAAACTATCTTCTCGTTTACACTCCATTAAAAGACTAAATTTCGGTATGGGCATTACTGCGAAAGTTTAAGTTGTAAAGACACTTACAATACAACATGCATGCAAACAGATCATATTCCAAAACTTCAGGTCAACCACCCAGAGACACATGCTATAACATGCACAGAGAAGCAGTATCTGCCTCAAGGTGGTTGCACTGAATGTAATTGCATATATTTGTCAGAATGGAAAATAAGGATTCCCAGGCTTCCTGAGGAAGAAATTAAACTTGGCCTGTTACCTCACAAAAATCTCTGCCTTAAGCCACATCCTGCAAAGCACGTGTCTACCTCTGGTGCCCTCTGAATTAACCAGAGCTTCCACATGTGGTACCCTTGCATGTTGGTGTCTTTGACTTTTTCTTCAGTTTAGTTTGCAGTGAAAAACAAACTATGAATAACTTAAAAACAGCAGATGATGGGGTCTAGCATGCATTATTTACAGCCTTGTCATTATCGTTTACATGTACAGTAGCTTGTACATACTGTAGCATGAAGAAGAGAGTGTCAAGCATCATTAGCAAATAAACTAACAGTGACATTGTCATTGAAAACCAAATTTAACATTAATTATTCATCCAGTAAAAGCCTATCCCAGGAGCGCTGGGTGCAAGGCTGCAAATTTCATCTTACTTTCAAAATCAATGTTATATGATTTTTTTTTGAAAATGTACCCCAAGCATGTGTCTTCATTTAGGTTATGTTTGAAGGTTTTAAGGCACCATATTGCTCATGTCAAGCTTAAAAAATTATTGCTCCATCCGGGAGTCGCAGGTTCAAACCCCGGGTGATGCTGTTTACCTCTCACAGCCGGAGACACAGAGAGAGCTGATTG
>JAOVVA010012884.1:0-16931 GCA_028565275.1 Leiocassis micropogon
TGAAAATTGTAGACCCCTCCATGATTTCTAAGTAAGTGAACTTGCAAAATCACAGGGTGATCAAATACTTATTGACCCCACTGTATGCACTTTCAGAAACACAAATTTTGATTGTCTGCCGGAACTGCAGGAAGACAAGGCAGCGCTCCAAAAAACTTAACTCTGTTAGCCTTGAAGGCACTGTTAACTCTGTAAGTCATGATGAAAGTTCTGTGTGCTCTATTTTTCTTGGTGAAAGCCCTATTAGTCTTGATGAAGGCCTTGTTTTCTCTGTTGGCCCTGATGAAGTCCCTGTTTGCGCTGTTGGACCTGATGAAGGCCAGGTTTGCTCTGATGGCCATGTTGGTTCTGAAAACCATGGATGCTCTGATACCATGAAACCACAAATGCAATGAATTCTATGGCAGGTTTACTATTTCTGAGAACACTGTTTTGGTTCCAGACAGCCTAGAAAACCCAGAGATGCTCTGCCTCAGCTCCTGGGTTGTGCCTGGCCCTGTCTCAACCAGATACTGCACCCTCTCTGCCTAGTTTAGCAGTGTTCGCTGATGTCCCCCCCGGGGTTGAAGATTTTGTGTTTTGTTTTGCCTCCAAGGTCTAAAGACTTGTTGTGGCTGGTTCAGAGACGATTACCCAAAGATGCAAAGATCACTCCTGAGACCTGGGATGTTGTGGCCAATAGACTTTATTCTTTCCAGAATACAGCCGAGCAGTTTCTCTGCAGAGGAAAAGCTCTCGTCTCTTCTATGATGCACGCTTATATACATTTACATGACCCTTCTTCAACATCCTGTTCCCACCAACACAATACTTCCATACATGTGTTCTGTTTCTAACTAGATACAATGCTTCAATACATAGGTTTACTCATTAACACAAGGCACAATGCTATAATACATGTTCATCTTATGGCAAGGAAACATCACTCACTTAATTGGACAGCTTGTCCATGCGCTCCCATCCTACAGCGGGAAGCATCTGCTCTGTAGAGTCATACTCAGGCCTTGGTGGCCCAGCACATAGTTTTGAGTCATTAGCCTCTTTACTGGGTGCAAAGATGCATTTTGCACTATATGGTTCCCTACATATATAATATAGAAGATTAAACATCATCTGTTTAGGTACACAATTCGTGAATATTTTGTGGTTAAATCACTACATATCCCCCCCTTTGAGACTTATTAAGTCTCACATTCCCTATGTTCTTCAATTACACAATCCAGTACTTTAAATTATCTCTATCCGTGACCTAAATTGATCAATCGTTCGGATTTTACTTACCGAATTCTGAAATTGCTCTCTTGTGGCGAATCGAGACCAAACATCTCCCCCCTTTCTTGACTAGGAAGGAGTAAAATATCTTGCCTCCCTAACTAATAGTGTTGTGTAAGCGTGAGCATGCAATTGGTTCTGCACTTGCCCATGGTTATCACGGTTATGTAGAGTATACAACAATCAACAAACAAGATATAATAACATACACATTAACCAAAATTTATTTTATATGTGGAGCTAGACGTAGTATCCTCGACCACCACAAAGTCTTCAGCTCAACCACTTTGCGTGATGTAGAGAGCCACCGCTGGGGAGAGGTTAGGCAAGCACTTACACCCAGGGCATGGCTCCTCATTCATCTTCTTCCTCCTCACTTGAGGAGCTGGGATCTCCTATTCTCTGCTTTATATCCCTTATATTCAACCAAACATCCCATGAATCCTTTGTTGGTCCTCGCTGCGTCACCATCATCTGTTTAGCTGCAGCATTAACCACCAAAGTTCTAAAAATAGGCAAAACACAACAAACCAACAACCCCCCAACAACTACAACCCTACCAGTCATTCCAAATTGAGTTAACCAAGCCCATTTAGTGTAGGTCAACCCAATCCCATACATTAGCATCTCTGCCTGCATTTTCAGTCACTTCTCATCTCTATTTTTTAGAGTTTATTTAACATGTAAAAGTTCCATCGGGTGCAGTATTATTAGGGATATACTTAAAACATTGATCACCGAACAGGATGCACACACCTCCCTTTTCAGCCATTAACCAATTTAATGCTAGCCTGTTTTGCCAAGTCATCTTGCTTGTTGCATCTACCTGTTCTCCTAAGGCAGCTAGAGCATTATCTGTATAATTAATAAATCTTTGTTGGGTATAGTAAATCTAATTTATCTATTCAGCATTTTTATTGGGACTTATCCATATAAAAATAGACTCAAATCCTGATTTTACCTCATCTCTGGCTTTGAATTCAGCCCTCTGGACTGCCCTATTGAATCTTGTACACTGTATTGTATTGAAAAATGTACACGTTAGGATCAGTTTGATAAGCCCTTCTTACTCTATGATTAGCTTTTGAGTTACTCTTCACAGGTTGTTCTATATCCCAATCCATTATTGACACTTCTTGAATTATCTGTACTCTAGCACAGATCCCTTTCCAACCCCTCGGTAACGTTGCCCTCAACAGTGTTCCCCCACAGAGCCAGAAGAAATTAGCTACTGGTACTGTTTGTTCATCATAACGGAACTTTAGTGAAAACACTAATGTTTGGTTCATGCAGCTACGTGTTAAAATCATATTCCCTTGCACTGTTACTGTTGCATGAAGTATAGTTTTCTTATGGACTTCTGTTTGTTGAAAAGAGTCCAGGTGCCACATCACCATACAATTACGTTGAAATTGCCCCATGCTGTACTGTCCTTTCGGACTTATTGAAGCATTCATATTCAAGTGTATAATCCATTTCATAATCAGAAGGAAACTCTATCTTCTTAGTCTCTATTCTTATGTCTAACTGTTGGCACCATTCTCCCCATCCAGGTGAATGGTAGCTACTGAAGTAATCTGGACTACTCAATATTGCTAGACATTCTGCTGGACACAGTGGTCTTTTGAAAACATGCAGATGACAAAAGTGCTGAGTAAATTCTGCACAATGTCTAAAGTCATACTGATTGGGTACTACTATAAATGTCCTTAATGGTGATGGGGTGCAAATAAAACAACTAGTTATTTTATTTTCCTTGGCTGTTTAGGTAACCCACTTATACCACTTATTACTTTGTGCTATGCTTAAGAGCTTCTCGTTTATTCTTTTACCAGCAACTTTATTACTAGGTACTTTTCGACCAACATTTATTGTATTACCCGCTAGTGGAAGGGCCTGAGGGCCTTCACTTCCTTGATCCACAAGGGTGGTTGTTGGCTTACCTGTTCCTCCATTACTTGCGTTTGAGTTTGCTTCAGTTCCTCCCTCTCCTTCCACTGTGCTTGGGACAGGTTTTTTTCTGACTCTCCTCTGCATTTCCCATTTGTTGGTCATTTCCTGTCTGCCTTTCCGGTTTTACTCTAAGGACTCTAGTAAAGTGATTTAGATGATACTAAGTAGTACTACCTTCTACTTGCATTGCTGTTGGCGTTGCTCTTACCACTTTGTAGGGTCCTTCTCTTCTGGGTTCATTCCATTTTCTCCTTAACACCTTCAGATATATCTGGTCTCCTGATATCACTGGACATGGTGTATCAGGTTCTTCTCTGGGCTCTTTTTCTTTTTCCTGTGAATAGATAGCTTTATGTATAGCACTTAGTTGTCGAATATATGCTTTCAATTCCATTTGCAATTGTTCCAAAATTGGCACAGGCATGGGCCTACCCGTAAGCATCTTATGAGGTCTTAAATGTGTTATTCTGTTAGTTTGTATGCGGTAGCTCATGAGTGCAAGAGGTAAGGCATCAATCCAATTAAGCCTAGTGCTTAGTGAGGAAACTAGTGCTAGTACAAATCTTGTTGAGTTTAGACTTGAGACTACCATTCACTCTCTCCACCATTCCCTGGATGGTAAACACATCCCAGTCGTTGCTTTATCCTAAGTTGCTGCAATACTTTCCTCACTGTTTTTTGGACAAATGCTGAACCATTGTCAGAGCTGATCTCTGATGGTATATCAAACCTTGGAATTACCTCTCTTGTCAAGAATTTAATTACTGTTCCTGCGACTTGATCTACTGATGGTACTGCTTCCACCCATCTACTAAATCTATTTATTACCACTAAAATATACCTTTTTCCATGTACTTTTTTTTATTATGTCAACATAGTCTATCATAAGATGTTTAAATGGACCTTCTGGAACTGGTATGTGAATGATGATGTAGGCTATGTGCATCCATGAAGAGTATAGTAAAAGGGCTGTAGGTGCAATAATAAGCCCTTCATGTGATCGCCATACCCCCCTTATATCCGTACTAGCACCCCTGTTTTGCCATTCTGTTTTTTCAAACTGATTGGCTTGAAGCTGAATATGAATGAGGTCTTCAAGCTGAGGGTGTGGTTCTATACTCACCATCCGGGAAAGTATTGCCAAGTGACACCCTGTGACCTTCTTGGCTTCTAAATCTGCAGCATAATTCCCCATGACCACAAAATCATTTCATTTTTATGTGCTTGGCACTCTCTTTAAAACCTCTTTGTTTCCAAACCATAGATATTAGCTACCTTACCCTTTGCTAACTGACAAGCACTAGTGAGAGCCTGCAGGTTAGCTAACTGTGCAGAACATGGCTGCTCACAATGTTGTGAACTTACTGTCTCAAATCCCTCCTGGACTCTTCTAACCACTGCATAACCTGCATGGTTGCCCAAATGGTCTTTAAAGCATGACCCATCCACAAAGTAATCAACTCATGCATTGAAAGGTGTTGACTCAAGGTCTGGTCTGACTCGTGTGAAAACTAAAGAGTCAGCTACACAGTCATTCGCAGTACCCTCAAGTTCCAACAGAATCGTGTTAGCTGGATTTACTGTAGCACAACATCTGATCCTTACATCTGAGGGTACATTAGAAGTGAAGAATAGGCATGAATCCACGCCGGTGTCAAAACAAATCTACCTTGTTCTATCAAATCCACTACTTTGTGATACGTATAAATGATTACTGGGTAGCCCATAGTTAAAGTGGATGCTTTCTTATAGGCATAGTATAACGGGGCTAGTCCTTGTTGATAGCATGGTGGATAGCCTTGTGCTACATTATCCAACTTAGAGTTATAATACTCAATAGGCTGTTTCTTTGGACCACTATATGTTTCTTGCATTTACACTGCCGAAGCACACCCATCTATTCTATTCATTCTACATACGAATGAAATTGTTTAGTGTAATCTGGGGTGGCTCGTGTAGGTGCAGTCTGAAGTTCTTTTTTAATGGATTTAAAGGCTAACAATGCATCATTGTTCCAGGTTAGTGCTGCCTGCAAGTTATTAACACCAGCTTGTTTCATAAGTTCCCTTAGTGATGCCATTTTCACTGCATAGTCCTCTATCCAGTCAGAGCTGAAACCTGTCATACCAAGAAAAGTCATAAGTTGTCCTACAGTCTGAGGCTGTGGGGCCTTACTTATTCCTTCTACCTGGGTAGGTGTTATTGCTCTAGTTCCATGTGCAATCAAGCAGCCTAAATATTCAACCTGGGGTTGACAATATTGCAGTTTGGGCTTTGAGACTTTATGCCCAGAAAGTGGCAATTTAGTTAACACTTTAATGGAGACTCTATGGCACTGTTCTAGGGATGTGGAACATATTAGTAAATCATCCATATATTGCAATTACATACCTTCCAGTGACAGATCTGCTAGATCTTCCCGAAGTACTTAATTGAATATATGTGGTGAATGTTTATAGCCTTGTACCAGCCTAGTATATGTGTATTGTTTACCAGCATAAGGAAAACCAAATTAATGTCTACTCTCTTCAGCTATGGGGACACTGAAATAAGCTGAGCAAAGATTGATTACTATGAAATACTTGGCATCAGGAGGGATATTAGTTAATAACGTGTGGGGGTTAGGTACCTCTGCTGGCCAGTCCTCCACAACGTCATTCACAGCCCTTAAATCATGCACTAACCATCATTTTGATTTATTTGCTTTTGGTATTGGCAATATCGGTGTATTACAATAACTATCTGTTTCTGTTAGTACTCCAGCCAGCACTTATCGATCAATTGTCTTTAGAATTCCTAGTTCTGCATCAGGATGTAAAGGGTATTGTTGTTTCCGTGGTAAAACTCCTCCTGGCCTCACCCTAATCGGGCTAGCTGATTTAATCAGACCTACATTCGTATCATGTTGTGACCACAGTACCTCTGGCACCTGTCTCTCCTTTTGCAGCATTAACTCATTTAGCCTTGTTTTTGTGCTTTCAGTCATTTCTGTGCAGGGGGTTTGTGATGCCTCTCTGAGTACTACTACCTGGGGGAGTCCATTTATTTGTGTATCAATAAGGATTTTAAATATATGATTTATCAACAGAAAAGAAAAATAAAGGATGCTCTGTGGTATTTCATTCACTCTTTTCTTCACTTTTCATCATGGGTCCCAGATCTTTTGATTTATATTCTTTACCTACATACAATGCAATATGTGGCACAGCCACATATTAAACCAATTTTGAATAAACTCCCATGCATCTATTTGCATAGCAGTTCCTTGTTTGTCTATTATTAGATATTGCGACTTTAGTGCTATTATCTGGTGTTCTGTGTCACCTTCAGCTTCTCTTAACCATTCTTTCTCATATTCTCTGTCCAACTGTGTGTCATAGTGCATTGTACAATGAAAATTTTATTTTGGCTGTGTTGCACCTGGAATCTGTGCCTCTATGTACTTTTGCCACTACTCCTTCTATCCAGTATATCTTTCTGTTTCAATTCAATTCAATTCAATTCAATTTTATTTGTATAGCGCTTTTAACAATTGAACAATTGGCATTGTCCCAAAGCAGCTTTACACAATCAAAAGAATTATTTAAGTTTGTATGGAATCTGAATGTGTATGAATCAATGTGTTTCCCCAAGCTCTTCCCCTTTTAGGGCTTTAGGGTCTACTTGGGCTGGGTACTCATTTGTTAGCACCCGCCACAATCCTGGTCCCCTTTGTTTTTGGCTTACCATCTGGTTATTAATTCCCCTGTGTTCTATATAAACCCCATCAGATGAGCACCAAATCTGGTGCATGCATTAAGTCCCAATTTACATAATGCATCTCTCCCTAATAAATTAATTGGAATTTGTTCAGACGCCAAGATGGGAGGGGGGGTGATGGATAATGTGGACTTACACATGTGTAAGTGGCTCCAATGTCTACCATCATAGGAGTATATTTTCCCTCTATTTTAACCTGCAGCATAGGTTCTTGATCAGCATCGGTTGTTAAAATTGGATGCTGCCCCTACCCGGTAGCATTTTTTGGGCATCCCTATTACTCTTGATTTGGCCCACCCCATGGATTTACTGGGCCCTCCGGAGGCTCTTGGTAGGGCCAGCTCTAAATCCCCTGCCCTCTACCTATGGGAAGCCATTGCCTGGGATTGCAATCAATCTTTCTGAGTACAATCTTTCTTTGTCTGCCCAAGTCGGCTGCAGCTCCAGCATCCACCTCTGCCTCTCTGTCCCCTTTGAAACTTCCAGTCTTGTAAGTCTTGTAAGTCTCCAGAGTGTTTGGTCTTTGCGTGTATACATTAATGACTGGCATTGGGACTTGTTGTGGGTTTGACATGACAGCCAGTGCCACTGATTGGGCAGGGGGCATTGAAGGCACATTTAGTGGAGCCATCACCACTGAAGATTCTGCTTCCTCTCTGTCTTTGTTTTTCACCGGTGCCTGGGTTCTTCTCTTGGCTTTGCTTGTTAATTCCTCCAGCTGGAGCTGTGCTAGTTTTCTCTGCATGTCTCTCTCTTGACCTCTGAGCTTCTGTTCATTCTTTCTAAAATGCTCTATTGCATGAGCCACATGATCACAGAATTCTCTGTGTGTTTTAGAGTTCAGACCGACCACTTCTTCCAGCTTGTTTTTTTACTGCAGGAGGCATGGCATTCACCACAGCATTTCTGAACAGCGTGGTCATTTAGGGGTCGCCTTCGGGATCTCTTTCAGTCTCCTGTTTCCATCTCTTTAATTGTCTTTGCACATAAGCAATCGGGTTCTCTGTTTCCCCCAGCTCTTCCCCTTTTAGGGCTTTAGGGTCCACTTGGGCTGGGTACTCATTTCTTAGCACCTACCACAGTCCTGGTCGCCATGGATCAAAAGCAGTTCCATCCATCTGCGGAGTTCCTATGGCCATTCTCATGTTTGCTGATGTAAGAAGTTCTTCCATCTTAGCGCCTCCCAGGATTTTAGCCAGTAGTGCTTTTATGTCTCCTACTGCAAGTAGTTTACCAGCTGTCTCATCTTCAAAAAATTGTATCCTCTTATTGGACTCTCCATGGATGTCAGGGAGATGTGAGACCAGCCCATCCAGATCCTGCGAGGCCCAGGGCACATTGTAACGCTTGGATTTATTTAAACCACTAGTTACTTTGTTACGGGGTCGAGAATCAAAATACGGGTTTTTAAACAACACTTCCGGTATTGCGCAATCGAGGCAGGACAAGTAAAGACGCGACACAATAACTAGATTTAAACCAAACCAAAGTGTATTAAACAAAACCAACCAACAAACAAACAAACAAGGTGCGGTAAATCTCTCCATGTCGGGTCGCTTGCCGGTTCCGGCTTTATACCGGCACACGACGCCGCTTCCGGGTTCTCTCGCGAAGCGATCGCGCATGCTCGCGAGAGCTTATCCTGTGACCAACACTGTCTATGGGGACAATTAAAACCGCCTAGGGCACTCTTCCTCGCCCAGGAGGGCAACATTAGCTCTTTAATCTTTACCCTGGTATTTAACATGCCCCTTTATGTGGCCGCGCTACAACATAATGACCTTGTATTCCCTTAATTAATATAGGCAACTCGCCTGCCCATTGCTTTGGTGGTCTGAGCTGCCCCCTTGCCCTCAGGCATCTCTCTCCCTCTCACCTTGTCCACAAAGAAGTACCTTCTTCATTCATATCCTCAAAATATAACTGTCCACCCAACACTATTTTTTGTTCCCTTTTTAATGGATATCTTTCACTTACATCAGACTGTCTGCTTCTTTCCCTTATTTGCTGTCTTATACACTCTTCTGTCGCTCTTACATGTTCTTCTAATTTATCTCCTCATCTATTTTTCCCTCTATACTCTGTCTGTCTCCCCTCCTTCTCTCTTCCTCTCAATGTGCTATCTGCCTCCTGTTCCACCCTCCTTTCTATTGCTTCTCTTAATTCCCGATGACAGTCTAATGGTCTTTCCTCTCGTTCCCTATTATCTTTCTCACCCCTACATGCATGTGTCTCTAAATCAACTTCCCCTCTGACATGAACTGTACCTGATAATATTGGGAACTGACCATCGACCAGAGCTGGAGGAGAATAGGGAGGTGGTCCCCTAAATGCCTCTTTTAACTTCTCCTTGGATTGTTTAACATCATTTTTAAACATACAGTATTTCTTGCCATTTTCATGATTTTTTTTCTTTTACTTTATGATTTTGGATGATTGTTTTCATCTCCATGCACAAGGACACATCAAATGATCCCTCACATGGCCAGTTTGTGTTAATGCTTTTGGTCCTCCTTTCCCACTTTTTTGAAACCTCTACTATCAGATCCTTACACATAGGGTATTTGTTTCCGAACTGCACAACAGGATTAAGTGCCATAATGAGTCTGTATAGTCAAAGCATGCTTATGGAATTTCAAACCCAATAAGTATCGAAAGCCCCTACAGTCTTACCCACTTCAGTCCTTCTATTAACAGCTATGCAGGCGGTGCTCAGACCTAGGCCCCCATTGATACCCAAAATACTTAACAGAACAAAACTTCCATTTATTTATTTATCATTTATTTTTTTTGTTTAATTTTTACTTACTCAGCATTCAAAATTAATCTTTTAATTTAAATATCCTTAGGGGATATATAAAAGTATACCCAATGAAGCTTACAATTATAAATCATATACTACTTCTGCGGAAAAATTACAGTTGTATACCATACACCGCATTCACTGTTTCTCTGACAGCTTACACACACTTATTCTCACTCCCCTTTTGCTTCACCTCTCTGCAGCAGTTTTTGCAAATAAGCACTTAGAAAACTCCTGCAATTTGTCCCCACTGGACCTTCTATGCAACATCTATTATATGGTGACACCCACACCCAGTGCACAAAGCCCACCACAGTTTAAATTGGGCTAGGCCTCTTTCAGCCAGCAACCCTTATATACCCCCTAGCAGAAAGTGCAACTCTCTTCCCAAAACCACAACAGCTGTATTCAGACGAATGCCAGAACAACCTCTTTAACTGAACATTTTATATGCATTAGTTGATCTATAGTACAATCAGAACAATGTAACCAATCCCAATCGTATAAGTTTTTTCCTTATTAATTAAGTTATATATGTACTTATTTTTTAGATATTTGTAGGTTATTTAGGTAGCAAGGTAATTACCCTCTTACAGTAATTATATTTAATTGCTCCTGTTTAGCTCAATTGTCTGTCATCTGGGATCATAAACTTTATACTCAGCTGGCATCCACACTCTTTCCTGGTTTACAGATTGGGTCACACAGTCATACAGTCCCCAAAGCAAACTTTAGGGCTCATCATTCATTCATAACTAGGCTCTTTATATACAGAGCTTATCTTTTATATTAATACTCAATCACACACTCTGGTCAACGTGATATCAGTCGCGTCCGTCTCTGCCAGGTCACACTTAAGTGACGGTCCAGGAGAAGTATGCATCCAAAATTTAGCTAAACACAAAGTTTATTTTTCTCACACACGCATGCATTCACACATTCTGTATTGTGTGGAAGACTATAGGGATGTGCTTTGTGACACGGGATTCCAGGAGTGTGGCCCCCAGTGATGTAACTCCCACTTCAGTCTCTCTCTCTCTCTCTCTCTCTCTCTCTAATTCACCCCCACCCACTCACACACACACACACACACACACACACACACACACACAGTAGTTACACACACTGGCTGCAGCAAGCCATACACACAAACAAAGATTCTCAAAAACAAGACACAAAACAAACACTGCAGTAACCCCAGGGTCGGGGATCGCACGTAAATATCACAAAGAAAAGCAGAAACAAGATGAAAAGAGAAGCTCTTTAGAAAAAACTTTATTAACAGCCACACACTATACTACTATACTACTACTCTCGAGAGCCTTGTCAGACTGCTTTCAAAATCTTCACAAGTTTTTCCTTTTAACTAATTATAACCCGGTGACACAACCTGACAGAGCCTGTTACCACTCATCATCACTCCTCAACCTGACAGCGCGTTTACCTGATCAACACTCCTCAACCTAACAGCGCATTTACCGATCAACACTCCTTTACCTGACAGCGCATTTACAGATCAACGCTCCTCAACAGTGATTTACCATGATCCACACTTATCAACGGAGATTTACCATGATCCACACTTATCAAGGGAGATTTACCATGCCACCTTAAGTATACATATTACCCATTAAAATAATTAAATTTAGGACTTAACAAACAAACAACAACCAACACAACAAGGCTGATTATTCTTACTTTTACTTATTTTTGTCCAGCTGGAGCAGCCTTCATGAGGCCTAGAACTGTCTCGGGCATCCCAGAAGTGAACCACTCAAACCAATATTCTAATGGCATAAAGCTGGCTTACCTTTTTATTACCGGCATCGGTTCAAGTGGGTCGCTTTCAGAAGCCCGCTACAGCTCAGCCCTCCAGGCTCCTTTCCAGTCCCATCTGGGGTGCCAATTATGTTGTGGCTCTGCAGAGAAACTGCTCGGCTGTATTCTGGAAAGAATAAAGTCTATTGGCCTCAACATGCCTGGTCTCTGAAGTGATCTTTGCGCTGTCTTTGGGTAGCCATCCCTGAACTAGCCACAACAGAGTCCACATGTATTTGTACAATTATGTTGTACATGTATTCGCTCCACATACAGGCTTGTGTTCGCTCTGCCACCCGGGTTGGACCTGGTATACCGGAGTACTGCCTTTTAGGGGATTTATGTAAGCGATAACCCCTGGAGGGTGTTCTGCATCCATAGATTCTGTGTTGCACATGGTGGGTGGACTCCTAGTTTGACATTTACTTCTAGACTCCCAGTGTACACCTCAGTGATCAGTCCAGATTGGCCTCACCCGAGCCTTGTTTGTGTGTTTTATAAATAAAGTTTATTCGGTTCTGATTCATTAAGTATTCCTGTTTTGTTTTTTTCACTGTTGTATCTGGTTTGTTTATTTTTGCTTTTTCATTAAATGTCTTAAGATCTGCAAATATGCCTTGCCTGCATTCTTCAAAACCTGTCACCTTGGTGCCATCCTCAGCAAATTGCTATACAAATTGCAAAACTGGTTTGCAGCATGAGCTTGTTGTCATTTCTCTTCATAGAGGCCTTACAGGTGCTTCTTTATTTTTTAAAATGCTGTGTATGTTTGGACAAGGCTTAAATACTTGTCTTGTTTTTTTTATTATTATTATTATTATTATTATTATTATTATTATTATTATTATTATTATTATTAATAATAAATAATTATTATTATACATATTTAATGTTCAGTGAAAGTATGTTTCTCAGTGTACTGGCAGTAATAAAAACAATTAAAAAAAACTTAATGCACCACAACATATTTATTGACATAAAAAAAAACTTTAATGTACAACATACTAGTGTTTATGAATGTGCATTTGTGTTGTTCCCAGGGTTTGTGGGTTCTCTATATGCTGAATGGATACACAGCCTTCTCAGCAGCCTATAAAGTGTTGGGCCTCCTTCAGTACATTCTGTCAAATGGGGAATCCTCTGATCAACAGGTAAATACTTAAAGAATTATACTGCATTGTTTTGTTCACATTACCTTATTACAGCTAATAGAGATAAAATGTAATAGGGTACAACAAGCATGTACCTCTACCCAAGCAAACACATTTAATAAAAGTATACGTTCAACCATCATATAAATGGTATACAAAATTTATATTTACATTTTCAAAGGTTACAAGCAATATGATTGTGTCTTGCTGCAATACACTTTCAAAATCTGCACCTGTTAAAATGATGTAAATATTTATCTCAGGGTCCATTTCCATTGGAAAAAAAAACTTTACATGCGTACAAGGATCTAATAATGTTTGCATAACACAAATTGAACAAAAACTTTCACTGGACCTACGAAGGTAAACAGTAAACTACTACACTGCTGTATTTTTTTGTATTTCACAGTAGACTACTGAAGGCTTTTTTGCTATTTTTTTAACAGTATTACTGTCATGATACCATGTACTAAAAACATAGAATAGTTCTGTATTTTATTAAAATTACAGTAGCTTAGTGGCACTAGTACTAACCACAATATTGTTTTTCTTTTTTCATATTAACTGAATTTAACCAAAATCCAAATACAGCACCATATACTCATTTGTAAATAGAACATATTACTGGCAGCATTAGTGACGGCCAATTACTATAAATTAAGCATTGTATTTACTGTGACCTTGATTAGCAATTGTGTGTTCTTAGCATTTGCAATTACTGTGATAGTCTACACAAAGTACACTAAATGATTTACTTAACTAAAATGTAGCAATTAAAAATATATGAAAAGAAGAGACCTAAAAAATATAAAAAGGAGCCTAAAGCCTATTCCAGGAGACTTTGGGCACAGGGTGGGGTACGGGGCACACCTTAGGCACCAATTCATTGCAGGACACACACACGCATGCGCTACAGGCAATTTGGGAAGCCAGCTCCATTTGCATTTTACACCTTTGCACAACTCTGCTCTTCCCTATTGGTTTTTTATCTCAACATTGATTGGTTGTTTTAAAAAAAAAAAACACTTCCAAAACCATGACATCTAATGGGACATTACCTAGTCACTACTTTTTATTTAGCCCAACCCAAACCCTCATAACTTAGTGACTTGATTGGTTATTGGGCAGGTATGTAGATAGACCTTATTCACCCAAACACAGTACTATACATCCCCCACATCCTTTAAAAAATGACTATAGAATTGATTCAGAATTTTTGTATTAAAATTAAACCAAACACTAATAAATATACAAAGCAAGGTAAGAATGAAGGAAAAAAACAGAAAATATAAAAAAAAATAAACAAATGTGCATTTATGAAGGTGCAATTTAATTAAAAGCAATACTAAAAGATGTCCAAAATAAATGTCCTTGTAGCTCGGTCCTATTAGATATTACACGCTGATGGCATGGCATGCAATGGCATCCTCCTTACTGAACATCAGCTCCAGCATTGCAGTCTGTCACAGTTCTCTCTCTGCATCTGTTTGAACGACCCTACACCTGGACTCCAGTAACTGCAAAACACACCATATGTTAACCCTTAAAAGCACTCAGAGATGTACACTTGCTCATCTTTGTTGGTTTTTAGCCCCTCTGCAATGTCTCATAGTAGGTCCTGTAACATGGATAAAACAAATCAGATAAGTGACAGAAACAATTCAAATTATTAGAGGGGCAAAATAAAAGGATATGAAAATAATTACAATAACAATTTCTGATTACCCTTTATACACTCAGGGTCTGCATCTGCAAAAGTCATCTTTAATTCCTCCAGCAGATATCACTGCCTGATTATGAAATAAACTTATTCTGTGTGGAAAGAGAGTAGTGTCATTAATTACATTTAAAATGATTATGTAAAACCATACACATAGCATGTAAAGAAACATTCTTACCCAGTTTGTGGATCTTATGTGGGTTGTTTTCTGAATTATAGAGGCTTCTTACAGCTTCCTGTAACGGTGAATTAAAAACTTTTTAATACATACATTTTTAAACAACATTGTATAATTCAGACGTGATAAACTGTTAAATAAGTTGGACACCTACAACAATGCAAGTAAAAAAAAGTAGTTGTGTAGCCAAGTACTTAGGCTAACTTGGCAAGGTATAATTTACTACTATATTGTCAGCTAACATAAAGGTCAACTTACCAGAATGCCCATGTTATGCACCCTCTTAGCTCTTTTATACACATGGCTTGACTCTTACTGCGGTCTTCGCTCATCAATCTTGCACTCATATGAATCAAGACACTGGATAACCTCTTTGAGAAGAGCAGTGTGTGCAGCTTGCTTCTCCTTCAAACCCTCAAGCTGAAGAGACAAAAGCCCACCATGGCTAATACCCCCTACCCGGCTATGATAATAAGGATAGCACCTCTTTCTTGTCATTAACACACAAAAGGCCTTTACACCTCATAGCCATCACCTCTCTCTGCTAGCTGTGAGGATGCCTAGAAACTTTCACAGATTCCTGAATACATCCACATACATGAGGTATATGGTCATTTCACAAAATTTCCTTTTGCATCCTACCTTTCCAAACACTCTGCCTCATACATCTGGCCTACGTAAAGTTTAGCAGGGATTTCCCATACCCATATTTGTCCTTTTCATGCAGTGAAGGTTAAGATTGGCTGATGGCTTTTAAAGCAACCTTGTGTTCAATAAGGCCTTAAAAACTCATCGACTTCATGGTTTGCCGGATTAATGCAATAATTTTTGCTATTAAATTAAGTATCCTAAGTGTATGCTCCACCATTTTTTAAGCCGTCAAAAGACATCTGTGAAAGCCAGTTGTTTAGTTTTTAGTGCTAGTGTTTTCAGAATCTTTAAAAAAAATGTAAGATTAGCCTCAGTGTAAGTACCAATTTTGTTAGTGTATATTGTTATTCAAATGACAAAAAACTCTGTGTGACTGTTGGTAAGACTGCAGCAGTGGTCAGAGGTAGCTAGTTTCATGTGTGGTTGGGACTGAATTTGGGTAGCAGCAGAATATAAAAATTCAATGCTGTTAGGAAATTTAAGCATACTGTACCTGTGGCTGTTAAAAAACTGCACTGCTACTGTCAGTTACTCCAGATGACCAGTGTCAGAGAGAAGCTTTGACAGCTGCAGATGCAGGATAACATTTATTAAAACAGCACAGGCAACCACATCAAAGATGTTAAACAGAAACATAAACAAGGACAGGCAGAAGATTGTTCGATGAGCAAACCGAGTATCACAGGTAAAATGTCTGTGAAGATTCTCAGTCATCCAGGTGAGGTTATCTGGAAGTTGAGTCACGTCAACTGGACTTCTTCTAGTGGAAAGGACAGAGGTGGACAGAGAATGGGTGAGGGGTGAAATCTATGTGCAGGTGAAAAATTCATCTTTCAACAGAGGTGGAGGTCTTCGACACAACCTGTCTCTTATTTTTCATGCTGCCCTTTCATCTATCCCAAGAACGATCAAGACCTCTTCACATGTCCACCAAGAAAGCCCATTCTGGTCGTTGCACCTTAACGGCTCTCTCTAATGTCTCCATAACAGCTCTCTCTCCTCTACTATCTAACGACTCTCCCTCCTATTCTCACCTTCTCCATTGTTCACGTAACAAGCCGTTTTAGGGGAGGACCCTTTGACTTTGGAGGAGTTAATACGAGGAACTTTCCAACTTACCTTAGACTGAAGAAGCTACTTGGATGAGTAGTCAAAGTTTCTACTAAACTAAGTCCAGTTGACATCACAGGTAAAGCCAAAACCAGAGAACAGAACAGCTACAAATATCCAAAATATCAAATATCCGAACTAACGTTTTGTAAAGTCAGTGTGAGGAACTGAGCAAATACTTTGCAATTAGCTTGGGATTATGAGTCTCCGGTGCTGTTATGGCACTGTCGTAATCTCTAAATGCATGTCCATTGTGGATTACAACAGCATCTCCATTTTAATGGGGCTGATGATATAGGCTCATTCTGGCCTGTGAATTATTCCAAGCTGTTCCGCAGGGCTTTGTTTACATTTCCGAACATCATTTAAAAGGAAGAGGTGGTGTTATTGTGACACCATAAAACTGTCAAGCTCTGTAGACCTATGCGTGATCATAGTTCTACACTACGTTCCAAATTATTACGCAAATGATATCTTTCTCTGATTTTCATAATTAGTCAATGCAAATGACAGTCA
>JAOVVA010012914.1:1472-16929 GCA_028565275.1 Leiocassis micropogon
CATTTCAGTATTGTTCTCATGTTGCAGTAACATTGCAGCCACGTTGCAGTGCTGTTTTAATGTTATAGTAATGTTGCAGTGCTGTTTTAATGTTATAGTAATGTTGCAGTGCTGTTTTAATGTTATAGTAATGTTGCGGTGCTGTCACAGTGATGTTGCAGTAATGTTGCAGTTAATGTTACAACAACATTTCGGTAATGTTCTAATGTAACATTGCAGTAATGTTGCAGCCACATTGCAGTAACGTCGCTGTAACGTTGCAGTGCAGATGTAAATCGCAGCTAGATCTGAAGCCCTGCACTACAGTTACTCCATGTCACGTGACTCCTGCGGCTCCTGATGACTTCCAGATGTCTGAATGATATGAGACACTGTATGACTGGAGGCTGTTCTTCTGTACATGTTTATGGTACTGTTTTCAGACATTGCCACGTTGACACACACACACACAGACTGAATCTGTAAAAAGCAGCTTCCTCCGTGTTCTTTTACATGTGAATTGTAATCATTCTGTGTATGTGTCACAATGTGTCTGTGTGTGTGTGTGTTTGTGTGTAAAATAAAATGTCATTTTTTACTGGATTTTAATCGCATGAGGGTTACGTGGAGTTCAGACATTCCTACCATTTCTCTAGTGCAGACTCAGGAATATTCTCTTCCTACTTTCAGCTTCCTGTTAAATGATACATCTCTGCTCGTGATCATTTACATTTAAAGCTAATTTATTACGTGTGAGACGTTTACAGCCTTAAAGTGTTCATGTAAAATATTTACAGTGAGGAGCGATCGTGGTTTACAGTTTACTGTTGCCTTAGAGTTTAAATCACGCTCTGCACTCTGTGCTGATACAAAACACATCTTTACTTGCTCTGGGGTATATGTGTGTGTGTGTGTGTGTGTGTGTGTGTGTGTGTGTGTGTTGAGGGGCCTGCTCAGCTCTGATATGGATGGCATGTCACCTCTGCATATTGTTAATTTGTTAAAAACATATTAAACTTAATAACTGAAAAATTCTATGATACAGATGACATTACCATGGTAACACCACAGCACATGCGTAAATGTACACACACATCCTGATTTTCACTTGTGTGTCTTACTATGGACTCGTATTTCCTGTTGAGCAGAGAAGCCAGGTGACACTCGATACACACTGCTGCAAATCTTTGGCCGTGAGCAACAAAGCTCTCACAAGTGTTTTTACTTTTATTTTAATTATTTATAACAGAATTAATACCACAACATTTTCAGCTGTGTGCTGGAAGTAAAATGCAGGAGTGAGTTTAGATTCGGGGGAATATAAATGTGTGTGTGTGTGTGTGTGTGTTACAAATGATAATGTTGTAATGGAAAAACATAGCTGTGTTGCTTAATTTAGTATCAGACAGTGTTTATTGTTTAAACTGTGTGTGTGTGTGCGTGTGTGTGCATGTGTGTGTGTGTGTGTGTGTGTGTGCAGCAAACCCTATTACAACCACTTTGCATAATACTTTAGATGTTATTTTAGCTCAGTGTGTGTAATTATCACCTACACACTCCACCTGTGTGCTGAGTTGAGCTCTAACACACAGCTGCAGGGGATAAACTCAACACACACAGGAGAGAGACCTTCAGATCAGTTTAGATTAGATTACAGTAAATTCAATTACTTCAGTTCAGTTTAAATGGGGTTCAGATCAACTCAAATCAGATCAGTTTAGATTTGATCAGCTCAGAGGCACAGTGTTCTGTAAATAAATCCCCAACAGGACTTACGACACGCACTCTATAAAACACACACTCTGTATACACACTTCATCAGCTGTAATGTTTTTATACTCCACAAACACTTTCAGACAAACTGCACAAACCAAAAGGTTTAAAGACTTCTCATGTGGCCACAGGGAGCTTCTTCCTCACGCCCCATCTCGTCTGGGTTCTCCATCAGGGTCTCGATCTAAATGATGATGATGATGATGATGTCTGCCGTTAAATGTGTGGTTTACTATGTTACTAAAATGTATTCTTCTTCCTCGTCTTCATATATTTTTGTAAAAGTACATAAAAATTTACTTTTTTATCTTTGACGTTAAGTTTCTTACAACTCCAAAGTAGAATTTGACAGTCCATTAATAATTGGTGTAACTTCACAGTATGATCCTTCTCGCACTTGTTGTGTTTCCTGAATGGCCACCTGCATTCACTATTACTGCACTCAGAGTACATCACTCTCTCACACACACACACACACACACACACACACACATCACCTACGTACGATTACTCTCATAAGCATTTATTACTGAATATATTACCATTACAGAGACGACCCCACTGTCAGAGCAGGAGCACATCATCCCTGCAGACCAGCTCGTGTTTACCCTCAAACAGTTTAATTCAATACTGAAAGAAAGTATATGATGAATGAACTTAACAACCAAACGAACGCATACTGGATTCAACATCGCTCCTCAAACTCAACAAAAATCACCCGGGACAAGTGATGAGCACATGCTCCAAGGGACTGGGTGCAAAAAAAAAGGAACGGGCAGAAAAAAACATGCAGTACCGTACGAAATGATTGCTTATAATCAATAATCATCTAATCAATACCTCTCATCTTTTCCAATAAGGCCAATGCCCATAATCTCCATTAAACTACCAAAAATCACCGGGGATGAGTGATGATCACATGCTCCACGGGACTGTGTGCAAAAAAAAAAAAGAACCATAAAGCAAATCTCTGTGATTGAGCACAAATGTCTATTTTGCATGCACAAACAAACAAGACATGATCAATACTGGTGGGCTGGGGTGTGGAAGGGCTGTATTTAAAAAAATAATCATTTTGTCTCTCAAAAACAGACAGAGCACAGTGGCGGTTTACTTGTATAATTTTCCCTCCTAAAACCAAAGTACAAAGGAGCTCCCTTTTTACATGAAAACTGTAGAACAAGTCAACCGTAGTTTTGTGGTTTTTGGGACTTTAAAGTTGAAGACGTGTCTCACTGTCTTGTGCTTCCTGTTTTGTTTCCTGATTCATATTAGTTTATAAGACTCTGAGTCTAGTCCTCGTCTGTTGCTGTTCTGTTGCCTGTTGTTTTTATCGTGTCTGTGATTATGCTGTGTCGACGCGTTTCCGCTACGAAGAAGTTGTCCAGATGGGAAAAAAAAAACACGCAGTACGGGATGCAATGCAGAGGAAACCAACTGATTGTAATCTGATCTTCGTTCTGATCATTGCTTAAAATCAATAATCATCCAATCAATACCTCTCATCTTTTCCAATATGGCCAATGCCCATAATTTCCATTATGATAGAAGTCACTCTGATCTGTGGTTAGATGCTTTACTGCATGTGAAATGGTGAGCCAATCAGTGTCCCTTTCTTAGCCAGAGACCCAGAGCCAGTAGATGAACATCCAGATCCCTGAACATTACAAACCCAGCAACACACTGATGCACAAACTGTTCCACCCCAATGACAAAACACCCAGACACAAGCAGAGCGGTGGAGTGTGTGCCTCCTAGTGACCCAAGAATACACAACTGCTTCACATGCGCATGGCATGGCACACGAGAGCAGCTCATCAGGACGAGACTCAGCACTTCTACAAGGAATGACCATGATGACTCACTCACAGATAGCAGTATGACAGGAATTTTCAAGTTCAAGTTTTAAGTTTATTGTCATATGTACACTAAAGAAACATATTCCCCCTGTACAAGGAAATTCTTTCTTTGCTGTGCACATGTGCAAATAAATATGGGTATAGAATAGAATAGGTACAGAACGGAAAACCGGAGGTTTGAAAGAGGTGTCAAAGAGGCGACTTACTTCAAACTGGAAAAACCCTCTCTCAATTGAGCAGATTGCCTAAGACACCAAATTTCAGCAATTTCCTTTCAGGGCGTTTTCACATTAGGGCACTGGGATCGGCTCTGAGAACACTTGACTCAAAAGTCTGGTTCATTTTGATCAGTGAGAACACAATCGTTCCACACTCGGGAACTGTGCCCAGATTCGCTGAAATAATGTGAACTGATTTTAACTGGCCAGTGGGGGAGTGGGGAGGGGGAGCAATCACTCCTGGGCGCAGAACAAATCAGTCGCACAATGTGAAAGCGCCTTAAGAAACCACATGTCACAAGTTAACAGTTCCGCTCTTTCCTCATTCCCAGGGCGATTTCACACTCGTTCTTACCTTTAGGTGCTTTAGGTGCCACTAATGGCACACATGTGCTGCTACCGTATCTGTTGCTGTGCCAGGAGTGTGCCAACCTCTTACTACTGGTGTATTTTACATTGATATTGCAACAGCGCTCACACTCACAGACTTCATTCACAGATTCCTCACACGGACACACACTTTGTGGTTTCTATGAGTCTACGGTAACAGTGGTGCTAAAAACCTCTGAACCTGCCATGCTAAAGGCTCTAAATCAGGCTGAACTTTATAAGCATACCCATAATAATAATAATAATAATAATAATAATAACTAAACATCAGTTGTGACACACTCAGGTAACACTCTCCCATATAAACGCAGAGGTTCACATCCAGGGTCAATTTGCATTTTATTATTTTAAAGAGGAAATTTGAGTTTTCACCCTCAAGCCTTTAGATTTTAATCTTAAGTGTCGTAAACATTCTGGCGGTTCATCTGTCTAAATCATTTGACCTTTGACCCTTGGGTTAACAGGTACAGTGTTTATGGTCCTTTGAAGAAATGGAGCTGTAAAGCTGTGAGCTCATCATGAGAGAGAGTTGCAGTTTAACAACATCAGTGCTGAGCCTCTGAACAGATAAAGACAAGATAAGGATCTGCTGAAACGTTCACACTCACAACGAGTTCCATCACAGCACTAACTCATTCACACCTGCACAGCGACTCCAGCAGGGATGAACCGGTTCCACCGCTACGCTAACATTCACACCTGCACTGAACTGGTTACACTGCTACGTCTGCGCCTTTGTGTTCCACCCTACCACTACTGGCATGATGGGAAATGTGGACAGGGTCAATACGTCATCAGAAAGAGAAAGACAGAGAAATTACTAAAATATGTCTGACCTGTACGTAACTCGTTCCTCCATCCCCGGCTCATCTTTCTCCCAGATCAGAGCCACTCTATTCGGATCTTTAGCCACATGTACGTCCAGGCAGTTTACTGTCAATCACACACACACATGCACACACACACTGTCAGAATAATGGAATATAATATTTACAGGTAGCTGTGTGTGTGTTTATGGTTATGCAAGTTAGTGACATCCATCCATCCCTCCAATCTCTCCTTTCATGCCTCCATCTTTCCTGTCATTCCTCTATCACTCCAATCATTCCTCTCTTTCCTGCCATCCCTCTGTCTTCAATCACCCCTCTATCTCTTCTTTCATCCCTTTATGTTTCCTATCATTCCTTTATCACCCCAATCATTCCTCTCTTCCCTGTCATTCTTCTAATTCTAATCATCCCTCTATCTCTCCTGTCATTCCTCTATCTCTCCAATCATCCCTCTTCCCTAACATTCTTCTACAACTCCAATCATCCATCTCTACTGTCATCCCTCCATCTCTACAGTCATACCCTTCATCTTTCTATCTTTTAAATCATCTCTCTCTCTCTGACTAGTCATCCCTCCGTCTCTTTAATCATCCCTCTCTCCAGGCATTCCTCCATCTTTCCATCTTTTCTATCGTTCCAATCATCTCTCTATCTTTTAAATCATCATTCTCTCCTGCCATCCCTCTCTCCCTCCAGACCGCCTGAGTGTGTGTGCAACTGGAGGAAAAGAAAACACACTGTAAGAGTGAACAAAGTAAAGAAGAGAAATTTGGCCTCGGGAATATAAGCAGACATGCAAATTAATTATCAAACTAATTTGTGTGTGTGTGTTTGTGTAAGATAGAGAAAGAGACAGTTGATTTGTTGAGTGTGAGAACTACAGCCGAGGAAGAAAAAGTATGAAACCCTAAAAACAGGAGTGTGAAGGCCAGAAAATAGAGGTTTTAAACTCTGCCTTGGTGTGTGTGAGTGAGAGAGAGAGAGAGAGCGAGAGAGCGAGAGCAACTCAGACAGAACAGAAGAATTTTATTTTCAGTTTGCAAGATGAAGGAAGTGGTGTGTGAGGAAACAGTTCTGTGTAGTTAGCAGTGTTTATACACACACATCCATACAGACAGACACACTGCAGGATAAACACCTACACACTTAAGTGTTTATAAACATAACAGTGCTGCTGCTGACTCAACACTTAAAAGTTTATCCTGTCACAATTCAAGTGTTAAACTACAGAGTTTAGGGTTAGCCTAAAGCAGAACCTGTGTGTGTGTGTGTGTGTGTATGAGAGAGAGAGAGAGAGAGAGAGATCATGCAGTTATAGTTATTTATAGATATACTGTTAGTTATAACGTTAATCTCAGGGGAGTGACAACAAGACAAAATGTTTTTTCTTTTCAACTTCTTGTTGTTTTGTTGTTATTGTTTACCGGAAACGTTCAGTTGTCCCCCAAGGAACCAGCCGATCTTCCCGCTAGCCAGGTCGCAGTCCTGCACGCGCTCGAATCCCCGGCTCCAGGTGATCCTCTCGCGCGCAGCGCAGTCCCAGAAGTGCTCCGGATCCCGGACTGAGAGCTCGCGCAGCTCCGCGTGCGTCTTCCCGGCCAGGCGCGAGCTCGGCGCGGCGCTGGAGAGTGGTCTCGCGCACTGCCCGAGCTCGCGCCACAAGTGCGCCCTAGCTTCGCGCACGAGCTTCAGCAGCAGCAGCGCTCTCCCTCCATGCTGGGCCATGACTCTGTGTCTGTGTGAGTGTGCGAGCGCGCGATTGTCATCGGCTTGCACAGTCCTTTCTCTTCCTCAAAGATATCACACACTCCACACACACACAACATCAGCCACACACCCACTCCAAAGGGGTGGGGCACTGGGGGATTTGTTTCACCCGCTCAGCTACACACACACACACACACACACACACACGTTTATTAATACTAATTTGATACTCGGGATGACGTCACTGGTCATCCAACTGCTCGCGCTGCTGCTGGTGTTTGTGCGCGCGCTCACTACAGCCTGTTTAGTTAAACTTCACGAACTGTTTGGTTTTGTGCACGCGCATATTATTGGACTTGCAAAAGTTTGTACCCCTTGTGTGTGTCTATGTAAAAAAAAGACTTCTAGATTGTCCATATAATAGCATTCAAATAAATTTCGATTTTTTTTTGCGCATACCTGCAAACACACACGGTAAAGTTTCCTACATCTTTAAAATAACTTGTATAATGGTAATCTCAAGTCTGATAATCATAATCATTTGATCAGACACACACCCTGTAGACAGAAAGTCATGGTCAGTTAAACACCACACACTCCCGCCACGTCTCATTTACAGCGAGCTGCTTTTAACTTCTGAACGCCACCTAGTGGACATTTATTTTACTAACGTGCACTTTAATCATGGGGAAATAAACGGAGAAGCCCCTGTCTTCAGCCTGCAGATCGAGGGGTACTTGAATAAACGTGAGTATCTGGAAACACACTGGTGTTTCCAGATACTGAAAAGATCAGGAGTTAAGTCAAGTCTGACTGGGGCATGTCTTTTTTCCTGTAGGAAGATCAGCATAAGTAGTGTAATAACATCTAAATACGCGCGCGCGTGTGTGTGTGAGAGAGAGAGAATTTATGCTGATCTTCCTCCAGGAAAAAAGACATGCCCCAGTCAGACTTGACTTAACTCCTGATCTTTTCAGTGAAATGTGACTTTTCTCACATTTCACCCCCAACTCTGTCCCCTTGTGGCTCTTTGGCCTTGGTGGTAGAAAAGTACGAACAATGTTACTTTAGTTAGCATTCAGACACAAAGAGAAAGAGAGATTGCACATTTTATCTGCAGTATGAACATGGTTAACCACTGACTCTGTCCTTTTTCTTTTTTTCTTTTGGTTGTCCATTTATTGCATAATCTACAGTTACTTCAAGTAACTTATTTTGTCTATTTGTTTTTTTTTATTATGGTTTTGCTTAAGTTAAGTCTATTGTTATGTGAGTGCAAAGCTTCAAAGCTTGTGTTGAGCACATGATGAGCTGCTCCAAATAAAGCCTCGCTTGTTGTTTCTCTGAGTGTGACGTGACCTGGAGCCTGTCCCAGGAGACTTTGGGCACAAGGCGGGGTACACCCTGGAGAGGGTGCAAATCCATCTTAAGGCACACACACACACACACACACACACACACACACACACAACAGGCAATTCAAGAATGCCAGTTAGCCTAATCGGTGTGTCTTTGGACTATGGGAGGAAAAAACCCACGAAGTTGCACACAGACCTGAGGCAAGAATTGAACCCTCAACTCTGAACAGGTGATGTTATACTTATGTTCTGTAAAGCCTTCATAACAGCACTAATCTGTGATTCTGTTAATTGTTGATTTCTGAGACTTAATGAACTTCTTTTCTCCAGCAGAGGTGAGTTTTGGTCTTCATTTCCTGGGATGGTCTTCATGAGAGCCAGTTTCATCATGGTGCTTGATGGGTTTTGCAAATACACTTGACAATACTGTTCTTTCGGGAACTATTCCAGAACAGCTGACCTTTGTACCTTATAGGAAATAAATTACTAAACAAAAAACATTGAACTAAAAGGTGTGTCTTTCAGACACTGAGGATCAGTTCAGACTACTGTACATACTGTAAGCTCAGGTTAGAATAAGAGGGGGAGCTGCTATGCCAGGGTCTGGAAGATGACCCAAACTGTCCTCCATAGCTGAATTATCATTTAACTGGTTCTGGTGGTCAGGAACAACCCAGGAACCATCAAGGCACAGGTGTACAATGAACTGGGAGCTACAACACCAGGGTTACTATTTACAGTTAAGCCAGTTTTACATCACCACAGACTGAAAGAAAGAATTCCCTGCTTCAAAATCCACACCTTCAAGCTCCATAAAGTGCCCATCTGACCACATGGACAAAGAACAAAGAACAAGCCTTCTGAAGGAAAGTTCTAACCAAGGGTGTTTTTGCAGGAGTAAAGGTGAAGTATTGAACCCCAAGAACACTGTATCAGCTGCGAATTATCGTGGTGGTAGCATCATGCTTTGGGCTTGTTCCGCTGCCATGGAGGAGAACCCCGAAGCTCTTCAGCAAATTTAAAATTATCAGCTAGATGATTGAAAATTGGATAAAGTTGAGTTTTTTAACAGGACAATGACTAAATACACTTTATAGCTGGATATGGAATAAGTAAAGCAGGCAACTCTATTCAGAACTTTGAACTTTTGGACCCTGTGCCTTATAGGTGCTTAAAATGGTCATTGCCAAGAAAACCACCATATTTAAGTGAACAATATTGATTTTACCAAGAGGAGCAATCAGATATCTAATCAAAATTCTGCCAAAAGCTTGTTGACCAAAAGCATTTGCTAAAGGTAAACCTTGTGAAGAGTCATTTAACCAAACATTAGGTTCAAAAAAGTAAAAAAAAATTACGACTTGTGCCGCAAGTTCTTGCAGTTTTCTTCTAGTAAAGATGAAGTGTGTACATTTATTCTGGTACAGGCCCTCATGGGTGGAAGATGCTATTATCTAGGCTTTATCTTTGTTCTGACGCATGGTGTAATTCTTTTTAAAAGAGGAATGATTGGTATGCCCTGGGAGCTTACAGGCTTCAGGTGTGTTTCTGTTTTTGCCCATCATGCTGGGATTAAAGCTAAATACATTCTTCTGATTTTTTTTTCAGGCCACGTCAAAAAGAAGGCAGAAGTGTACACATTGTCCTTTTTTTGGAGGGGGTGGGGTGGGGTTAAGGCTGGTCTTTAGAACTTCTTTGACTATTTATTTTTCAAAACATTCCTCAGTTGGCTCTAACTCCAGCATAACCTGACTACGTCCACCCACCCACCCATCTTCTATACCGCTTTATCCTATATTCAGGATAGGATTATATATATATATTCCTATATTCTGAATAAATATACACAAATCATAATTAGGCCTTAAATAAACATTAAATATAAAAGGCTATATTTAATTTCAAATGAAGACATTATCGACATTATATTTCGACTTAGACCATTGCACACTTCAACTAAGACTATATAAACAGCACTTTTACTGTAATTCCACATTATTTCATTTTAGATTATCTGTCTTCATATTTACTCCTCTGTCAATATGAACAGGACTTCTCTCTTGTCTGACTCTGTACATTAGTCATGTGATCCAGGTTGAATTGATCGGCCAATCAGGGATCTCGGACGGCTGCTCTTGCTATGCGGATGCACGTGCATGTGAGAGTTTATGTGAACATGCGGCTCAGAGCTCAGCTACGCTGAAATAGTTAGCCCCAGGCTATTACACTAGCATTACAGTTATGGCCTCGCCAAGGCGTGGCCCACTCCATCACATATACAGCACACTGAGCTTTATCTACATATACACACACATGTCCTGACCTGACAGTGATAATAGCAGGCATAAGTAGCAGACATATCGACGTGGCGAAAACCCCAATGCTTCTAAATAACAGGTAATCATTAAAGTGTGTCTGCATGTTACCTTTTGATAATAATATACACACTGATATTATGCCTGTCCAAACAACTGCAATCATGGATGTAAAACAAAAACAGAAGTATTTGCATTTTAAACTGTTGTTTAATTTTTTTTTTATAAAATCTGCAAATTTAATGACTTTATCTGTTATTTGTTATTATGTTCTATATATTTTCTACTCTATCTAAGTATTTTTTAATTTTTTCCCCCTAAATTGTAGCCTATGTTTGGGAAATTAGCAATTAAAGAATTGACTACTGTGCCTTCAACACATCAATAGGCAAATAACCTGAGGTTAATACATGCACATTATACATATTCTATTTTATACAACTTTTGTTTTATTTTAAATAGTAGACCACACTGAATATAAAAACAACAACAACAACAACAACAAAAGAGACAAAGACAATAAATACTATACATTAGACTAGAAAACATTCAGGGTTAACGTTCTTTTAGAAATTTTATCTAACCAATCATATACGAGCAGGAATGTAAGCCAACCAATCAAAACCGCCCGAAATATCGAGGAAGGATGTAATGGGCGGAGCTCCGCAGGACGAGCGGTCACTAGAGAATTTCGAATGCCTCACTATACACTTGATAGGGGCCCTATACTTAGCAAAGAGAGGGGCTAAACGCACCGCACTACATGTGTAAGTGTGAGTGGTTTGGAATGAGTCCAGTCAGGAAGCGGAGATTTTAAAGATCTTTACACTCTTAACCATGTAAGTTAGTTTAATACTCTTTAACCACATTTCGATTAAATTATATGCTGTTTTCAAAGTTTTTGTTGTTGTAGGTATTTATTTTAAACCCGATGTTTTCGTTATGTTCAGGAATTTACAAAGTTAGCTAGCTAAGTAGCTTGTTGTTGATGGAAAATAATCTAATAGCTCCTGAATTTGAGTTTATAAAAACATTATTAAAACTAACAAGCCTTTCGTTTAGTAAACTTCATCCATAAATGTGGGGGGAAACATACTAATTCTTTAATGATATGGTTCTCAGAGTGTTTGCTAACCATGATAGGCTTTTACGTTTCCAAGGAGACGCCTACGGAGTCCATGAGGGGTCAGGCGCAATAAAAAAGAAAACGCGAATTTATTTTCCGCCTCTAGAGTGTGGGGTTTTAAAGCCTACAGATACAGCCTGGTATAGAGATTCACGAACAGCCCACAGGACTTCTAGTTCTGTCGTGAGAGAGCGGGAGAGAGACGGGTGTGTAATCAGATTTTTCCTGTTTAGAGGTTGGAGTGGGCGTGGTCAGAATGGGACCAGCTGTGTTACCTCATTGGGAGATGGTCCTGTACTGGTTCCTGTCCTTCACCTCTCACCTCTACTCCTTCTACCAGCTTCATCTGTTCTCTAAAGGTACAACACCCTCCTTCACACTCGCTCTCTCCTTCAGCTTGAGGCCTGGTAAACCCATTACAAAGCACACACACACCAATCCATTGCAAATCACACACACCACAGGCAATTTTCGGAACACCATTTAACCTAATCTGCATGTCTTTAAAATGTGGAAGGAAACCCACGAAGCATAGGGAGAACATGCAAACTCCATGCACACAGACCCGAGGCGGGAATCGAACCCCTGACCTTGGAGGTGCAGGGTGACAGTGCTGACCACTAAGCCTCTGGGCCACCTCAACACTATTCAGTTTAATTTAGTTAACTTAATGAAAATTATGAAACACACACACCCACCCACCCCATTCGCACTGTTGCAGTAATATCTCTGTAACATATATGATAATTTACACTCAGATTACACTCTAAGATTGATTTTAGGACAGATTCTAATTTTTTGAGATACTGGATTTTGGATTTAAGCCAAAATGCGAACAAAAAAAGGCTTGAAATATTTCACTTCATGTGTAACAAGTCTAGAATATACTAGACTTTCACTTTTTAAATTAACGTAGGGGGGAAAAAAATTCTGTAATATATTAAAATCTTTTAAGATGCTTTGTAGGTGGGTGGTGTCTGGTGTCTGACTGGACTGATCTTGAATTGTAGTGAGGGGTCACCTGAACAAAAAATGGGGGCTGATTTATTCTTTTTTTTTTTTTTGTCCCTGACCCATCCTTACTCAGTTTGTATTAAAACATCTATAATGTACAAAAGAAGTTACATTTTACAAATAGTTTTGACTTGGTCACACTGTAACATCTCCAGCTGTGGTATGTTCATACAGATGTTTAAAGATGTATTCGGTTTAACTGCCCAAGACAAATTTCCCCTCTGGGACAATAAAGGATACTTTAATTATCTCTTTAATTTTGACACTTTAAGATGTTACATTTAATAAGAGACATACAGTAAATGCTTTTTGGCATTCTAAACGTTAAGACTAAAAACAGTGCAGATGTATCCGCAGAGCTTAAAGTTCTCTGGCACATAAATTTACCCTATGTGTCAGTCTCTCCTACCCACGTTTTCTACACATACCAAAAATACCTCATATATCTCTGCTTTAGTGCCCTGCCCATAAATCTATGCTACTACTCCTAACGACTTGTGGGTTTATGTTTACTATTAAAAGGTTTGCTTGTTTTATTGGTGTGTCTCATTGCACATTTTATTTTATTTGCATGCTTAATTTAACAGGTGACTTTTGGACTGACGGGACATGTTAAATCAACATGTCAGAACGTGCTACTAGTGTTAAACTGATAGGGATTCTATTCTAATAACAGTATGTCAGGAAATTTACCTTTAATAATACTGTGCTATATTTTTTGCAGTGATAAAAACTATAAGGTACAGGTAAAAAAAAACAAAAAAACCCTAAAGGTAGAAGATATTGAGAAAGCAGTACAGACTGATATAGCTGTACATTTTCGCTACTGATAGGAAATTCTGGCGGCGTAGGAAAAAGAATGATAGAACACTGGATTTCGGGCTCAGGCCAGGTCTGTTTTGGATTCGAAAATAGATATATCGTGTCTATGACAGGGGTTCTACTGTCATGAAAATCCTTTAAAAGTGAAGAAATTTAGAAATACAGAAACGTAATGGAAAATGAAGCATATCAGAAAAAGTTGGGAAGGGAGAGGGGAATTATGCCTCTGTCTAATTTCATCATCTCATAACTTTAACCCGCTTTAAACCCAGAGGTACAAGAGGCAGTAATTAGATGATTAGTTAAGTCAGGTGAGCTGGGAGATGTTAAAACAATACAGTGTGCAGGGCAGGGGGTTTAACAGATCCCAGTGAGGGTCCAATGTCTGACAGTAAACACACTCTATTCTCTCACACTCCAGCAGCACCTTGAATGCAGACACGCTTTCATAGAATTTTATTTAGTTATTCATTTAAATGTATTATTTCATTTTATTATTCCTATTTATTTTTTCTCAGTGATTTACTGTATAATATTTTAATATACCTAATGGTGATTATCATTGTATTTATTCTCATTTTTATGACAGTGGAAGGTTGTATTCAGACACACATGCACACACACACACACACAGGGTTTTAGGTCCCTGAAAATAGAGGTTGGAATGCATGATTTTGTGGGAAAAATCTTTTTCTGTTTTTGTAAGCTTTTAAAAAGAAATCTCTTCTCTTAACATTTGAATTATTTATTTAAAGAAAAAAAATGTTTTATGAAAAAAAAATGGCTTTAGTTAGAAGTTATTCTGAGTGCATCAGGACACAGGGGCGTTTCAGGCTAAAAGTCAGGCTGATGTCAGCTGTCTTATTATTTTTTTAAAAAGTACAAATTTATACTGGGTTACAAAACACACCACGTTAGTACGGTTCACATTCTGGTCTCGTTAGTACGCTGAGATGAGATTAGTCTCTTTATAATGTTCTGTAAAGCAGCTTTATGACAATGTTCATTCCTCTCACAGGCCAAAGTTGTCTATAGTGTATTAGTGGGTGTGTAATTGTGTGTGTTCTGTGTTGGATTGACACCCCATCCAGGGTGTACCCACCTTGTTTCCTAAGTCTCCTGTGACCCCACACAAGATAAGCAGCTCGAAAATGAATGGGATTAAATTGATCATCTGTAGGTATGATGATAGTGACCATTAGGTGGTGCTGTGGTTCTGTCTCAGTTCTTGCTGTTTGTGCGCTCTTTCTCAGTCTCTCGATCTCGATCTCGTGCACGTGTTGTGGCTCCTGCTGATGAACCTGCAGGACAACCTTCTGTCAGGGTGATGAGAGGTTTTACACTGAGAGCAACCTGTGGTGTAGCTGTTGGGTGTCTTCTCATGAGTCAGCAGAACAGAGTTTGATCTTGTGATTACACAAACACACAGTGATAACGCTTATGTCATGATACGAACAGAGCTCCTACACACTAAACTAAAAGAAACAAAATATGTGACACTACATCAAACAACTAACTGCAATAGTAAATCATCACAAACACTGTAGTAGGGATATCGTAATGCTAGAGTGATTATCTTTATGTATAGCGCAGCTGTATAACAGGAAATGTGTTTTAGTTAACAGGAAGTCCACTGTGTTGAGGTTACACACTGAAATCACACTAAAATCGTCGGTGGTGATTTCAGTCTCAAAACTGCAGTCACACGCCGTCACAGTGACTGTGTGTATAAATGTAGTCCAGAACATCCTCATGCGTTCTAAGAAGAGCCGTCCTCAGGTATCACATGAATCTATACATGGAGCACACGGCGCCTCAGCAGCAGCGAGAGTCTCCATGTAATGAGAACTCCAACCAAAGTTCAGTCTGACTCCAGCAATGATAAAAGCTGGCCACACCCACAGAGGTTACTCATGGTTATATACTCCTCTCCTCATGGTAATTCACTACCTCAGCGTATATACAGTGAGGTCAATAAGTATTTGATCACACTGTGATTTTGCAAGTTCTCTTACTTAGAAATCATGGAGGGGTCTACAATTTTCAGCATAGGTGCATTTCCACTG
>JAOVVA010012945.1:0-16927 GCA_028565275.1 Leiocassis micropogon
TATCTATCTATCTATCTATCTATCTATCTATCTATCTATCTATCTATCTATCTATCTATCTATCTATCTATCTGTTTCTATATATAACTCTTTCTTTAACTGAGATGGCCAAAGGAACGCACTGATTATGATGAGAGCCTGTTTTTAAAGGAGCCCATAAGTGCTTATTGATTGAAACCTTACTCCTCGTGTGTGTGTGTGTGTAATGTTACACTCTAGGGTCACTAACATTTTTTAGATTACTCCATTTATAGCATTAGTCTCCTTCTTCAAGCACAGATCTAGCCTTCACGCTCTGATTAGATCCGAATGACCTTTACTTTCTCCTTTAAGTCAGAAGTGGGTCTGTTTCCATAAATGCAATGTGCATTATTAGTAACTGGTATAAGGATACAGTATGAAATGCTTTCACAACCGTATGACCATAAGTGGAAGTGAAGACCGTAGTGCTGTTTGCATCATGAGTTTAGTTAACAGCAATAACTGGCGTGTAACAGTCGAGACTTGAGCAATATTACAGTGAATAACAATCCAAATCTCCCGGACACTAAGACAAGCAGAGGTCAGAACACTAACAGTCTTTTCCATTTGGTTACAGTAAATCCTTGTGCATGGCAAGCATTTTATGATGTGTGCATTAATTCCATCAATGGTCATTTCATTGAATCGTTGGTCCGTTTCCGAATGTGTGCACATCACGCTAACGAGTCTCATAGAGTTTACTTTTGCATTACTGCAGCTACATTATAATCAATGCTTATTTCCTATTGGTTTTTCCCTCCCTGCGTTCTGCCTCATCAGCTCTCATGTTAAACGTCCCCCTGAATATCTTATGTATTTTTTATGTATCCCCAGTTCAAAATGAAAGCGTGTAAACGTATAAGCAATTCTAGTCTGCACCATGTCACGGCATCTATCTACACATTTAATTCCTATTTTATTTCGTTCGCTCTTTCTCTGCACTGCAACTTGTCAATTACAGGTGATTTTAGACCCCCTGCTATTTATTTAACTGTCTTCAGATTTTGTCAATCTCTAAAAAAAAAAAAAAAAGCTTTAATTTTCTAGTCACTTTTTGCGTTAATTTACCATCTTGTTACTTGTCTTCCAGACAAGACGAGATCTAATAGTTTAATAAGCTGTTTTTGTAACAAACTTACCTTTACACAAAAGATCAGTATTTAAAAAGTGGTTAGCACTGTGGCTTCGCACCTCCAGGTTGAGGGTTCGAATCCAACCTCCGGTTCTATGTGCATGTTCTCGCCATGCTTGGTGGGTTTCCTCCGGGTTCTCCAGTCCCACAGTCCAAAGTCATGCACATTGGGCAAATAACCTCTGCATTTAAAGGCTTATGAGAAAAAATTAAAAAGAAAAACAAGCACCTTATACATGTAGAATAAAAAAATATAAAATATAATATTATCAAGCGTCACGGTGGTGTAGAGGTTGGCACTGTGGCCTCGCACCTTCCGGGATCAAGGGTTCGATTCCCGCCTCAGGTATGGGGGCTGGAGTTTGCATCTTCTCCTCGTGCTTGATGGGTTTCCTCTTCATACTTCGGTTTCCTCCCACAGTCCAAATACATGCACATTAAGTTAATTGGTGTTCCCAAATTCAAATTCAAAGAACTTTATTCCCAATATCCCAGAGGGAAATTGCTTATTCTTGGTTACAGTTGCTCACAGTTGTTATCCAGTAGAAAGGGAAGAGTAATAAATAGGGGACAAATAGTAAATAAAATACAAGAGTCCTAAAACAATATTGCAGACTAAACTTTTTAAATACCTTATTGCACACTTAATATGACCCCAGAGGACTGGTAAATATTACACAAATTAATACAGGAATCTAATATGTGATTTAATATTGTATTATTATAATATTAATACAGGTATGTAATATTGTCTTATTGTGTTATAGTTACTGACAGTGACTATCCACATAGTGTACATGTTACAGAGAAGAGTAGTGTGTGTGTATGTGCCCTGCGATGCATTGGCACCCGGTTCAGGATGTACCCCACTTTGTGCCCTAAGTCTCCTGGGATTAGCTCCAGGCCCCCCGAGACCCTGAATACATAAGGATAAAGTGTCGATTGGCATCCCAACTCAACACTGATATTCCCAAGAAGTAGACTACAGATCTTCCTTGGTTCTGATAAAAATGAAGCACTTACAAGGATTAATCATGGGAACACCTAATCCCTATCTTTGTTTTATTCCTTCACCATTGCTGTTACACTTTGGTCAGCTGTAATGACCTATGACTTATGCCAATACACTGCCGAAGACCCCGACTACCGCTGCATACACATCTACTCATACATTACGGACAATTTAGAAATGGCAGTCAGCCTACAATGCATGTTTTTGACCTGTGTGAAGAAATCAGAGTAACCCACGAAGCACGGGTAGAACATAAAAACCTCTCACACAGACCTGAGGCAAGAATCAAACCCCCAGCCCTTGAGGTGTGAAGTGACTAAGCCATCATGCTGCCTGTTTTGACACTCTCTTGCTCTCTTTCTCTCTCTCACACACACACTCCCTGAACTACAGGCCACTCGAAATTGGTTCGCCGTGTTACTTATAACCCGTATTCTCACCCTCCTAATACACACATCTCAGGTTCTTGAGGTGAAAGAGGCACTTACTTAATAAGAGTGGTGATATCTGAGAAGATTATTAGTAGTGCACTCTTTCAGAAGGCGATCGCTATGCCACTATACCGTCTCTCGCTACCTGTCTGCGATTTCAGTTAAAAAATAATCACTATAGAATTTACTATAGGAGTACAGAACCAGTAGCCTATCTGAACTTCCTGTGTATAAGCAGCCTTTAATGAGTTTTTACATGCATTTTTGTACTGTATTTCTCATATTTGTGCACATGTGTGTCTAAGTTAGTGATAGTTAAAAAAACAGCTACAAGCAACAGCACTAACATTTACATCAGTATTAATAGAAACTGTCAGCTTGATTGACAACTCAACCAGCCAATCACAGCACAGAATGAGGAGAAGGGCAGATATGAGCAACATGTCCTGCCCAATCCTGTGCCAGTGCATGTGAGGAGATGGTACTTACTTACTGTATATACTGGAGCCTATCCCAGGAGACTTAGGGTACAAAGCAGGGGACACCCTGGACAGTGTGCCAATCCATCACAGGGCACACACACATACACTACGCAATATGGGAACACCAATTAGCCTAATCTTCAGGTCTTTGGAAGGAAACCGGAGTATCCGGAGGAAACCCACAAAGCACAGGGACGACATGCAAATCACATCACAGAGACGGAAATCGAGTCTGGACGGGATTCGAACCCAGTCCCTGGAGGCGCAAGGCAACAGTGCTAACCACTACACCACCGCGCCGCCGTGTCCAAGTCATCACATCCATATACTGTATGTGCATATATTTTGTTCCTGCACTTAAGTACATATTTCATGTATCTATACTTCGCTTGAGTAGTTTTATTAGAGGCTTCTTTTTACTTTTACTCCACTCAAAAGTACAGCAAATACCTGTACTTTTACTTAACTACATTTCCGCATGGCGTTGCATTATCTATCCACAGTGGTGTGTAGTATTTGAAGTGGAAATTTCACCACCTGCTGATTATTATGTCTAATTATTATGTCTAAATGACTTGCCTTTGCTTTGAAATGCCGAATAACATAACAGGTGTTTGAGATCAGAAGTGGGGCTGGTTGCAGACAGCGATGAAATCAGCACATTCACAATTGGCAATTGGGAAGTAGAGAGAGAGAGAGAGAGAGAGAGAGAGATTTTTTACTATGAAAAAGGCTACTGTGCACTAATGCAAGCCACTGAAGGAGGTGAAGGTGAGTACTTCTGTACTTGTACTTGGAGTAAATGGAGGACTTTTACTTGAGTAATATTCGCCCTAGGGAATCTCTACTTCTACTCAAATACAGGATTTGTGTAGTTTGCCACTTTTGCTGGGTTTACAAATCGGTTCACGACCAAAAAATTGCCTAAAATTTGTCTTTGTTCATGAGCTCTTCATCTGAACATGACCCAGCACTGAGGTTTTGCTCAGTCTGCAGGCACAGATCACGCACATGATAAAATAATTTTGTGCAAAATGGAGTGACGTCCAAGCCTTTGCCTAGAAGCATCATCCGAACAAAACTGAGTACTATATGCCTTATGAACGATAACGCGGTGTCTCTTTTGAAGAAACAAATGTCTCTGGATAGATTTTTAGTGAAAACGGCTGCCACTTCTGAACCAGAAGCCAAGAAACAAAACTAAAGAGAAAACCACTGAAAGAGAATTACCCAGTGTTATTATAGAAAGCGACCCTCCTTCCAATCACTAACCTCCTACACAGCCATCTTCCTCTCCACCATTCCTTCATATCAGTGAGTCTCCCTAAGAAAGGTGCATGAACAGTAAATGAAGTGTTTGCTCTCTCCTGTACAATTTATATTTATATTTAGTCCTGTATTATTTTTGTATAATTAAGGCTTTTTCATACTTAGTTTTATATTTTGTGATATAAACAAAATATAGTTCATAATGACGGACAATAGATTCTTTCTATTTACACATATTCCTACCTACCTAGTCTACTACCAAATTGGGTTACGATCAGAGGATAGGAACGAATTAAGTTTGTGAACTGAGGTTCCACTGTATCATGCATCATAATAATCACGTGATTGCAAACAACCTATGGAATGTCTTGAGGTGAGACATGACATCGAAATTACCATGGACAACGTACCACAAATGTCACATGGGCGTACGTGTTGGAACCCAGAACATTTGAAGTAATATTTCCAATAAATATCAATTTACTGGTTAACCTTTCTTTTGCCAAATGAACTATTAAAATGACCTGAGACATCTCTATACCTTTACCCTCATAAAGAATTCAAGGGTCTATAAATAAACATGAGTATGCAAATGAGATCGTTTCCGCTACCCTGCTCTTGCTATGTTATTATCTATGCTGTACTTCACTATTACAAAAAGGCCAGAGGCCATACTGAGAAAATGTGGCCATGCACTGTATAAGTGAAACTCAGACTGACTCCGAGTGCAATAAGAAGACATTTGTCACCAACCCTTTGCAATTATTGCATTGACTATTACTGTTCGCTCTTGCTGGAGTATTGTACCCTCAGTTATGTCACAACATAGTTATCTGGATGCGAAACTTCTAGTAAACCACTGTTGTTATGAGTAAGAATTTTAAAAATCATCAATCATCTAAAATCTACCATCACTAGAAGAATTCTGTTTCTCACCAAATAAAATAAATTAACTTGGCTAGCTAGGTGGCTAGCTTAGCATAGGATATGTCTGGGATTATTTCCGACTGTAGCAAGCACTGTATTGAACTAAGGTGCACATATTTTGGTTTTCGGTAGCTTATCTGTCCTTGTTGTGTTACAAGGTGGTATCAGAAAGTTTCAAGGTTTTATAACATGCCAACAGATGGCAGCATAAGGCTGCATGCACAGTCACAGGAGGCATCGACCTTCATAAGTCAGTGTTCCAAAAGACAACAGCTACAAGGTGCTATTCTGCTTTTTCATCATGGACAGAAGTTAGAAGCTTGACCGAGGGCATGCTCATCATTTTTATCATCATCGACACTTACGGCATTGTGCATCAAGAATTCGGCCACAGGGGTCAGACCATTAATAGTGAATTCTACTTCCAGGTTTTAAGCTGCCTGAGGGGGGGATGTACGATTATAACGACCAGATCTGTGGCATGGGAATCTCAAAATATTCAGAGTTGAACAGAGTTCAGTTTTTGTGTGTGGTCAAGTGTTCTGCATTCAGGCTTATGTTGTTTTTCCTTCCTTTGTGTTCTGAGAGATCTTTCTGTAATTTGAGTATGGATCATTCATTTTCATGATTTATGACACCTCATTGAACTCTGATTAAAATTTTTGGATTTACTATGAGGCGGCACGGTGATGTAGTGGTTAGCACTGTCGCCTTGCACCTCCAGGGTCCGGGTTCGATTCCTGTTCTCCCCGTGCTTGGTGGGTTTCCTCCGGGTACTCCGGTTTCCTCCTATTGTCCAAAGACATGCAGATTAGGCTAATTGGCGTTCCCAAATTTTCCATAGTGTGTGAATGAGTGTGTATATGTGTGTGTGTGTGCCCTGCAATGGATTGGCACCCTGTCCAGGGTGTACCCTGCCTCGTGCCCTAAGTCTCCTGGGATAGGCTCCAGGCTCCCCACTACCCTGAATACGGGATAAAGTGGTATAGACGATAAGTGAGTGAGGATTTACTACGTCCTGAATTGTTTTAATCTTTATGTGAACAGTTGCCCATATACTTGAAAGGTTCCAATGTTTATGGGCGTAAGAGTAAATATTTGTGTATCACAATAGGACCTGTAAAGCAGGTCTGCAAGTCTAGGCCTCTTTTCATTGTCCAAGATTCAGATTATTGTCTGTTCCTTATTAATAGTCTGGGTTATGTCGTGTTGTCTCTATAGCAACTATAGTCTCTGTAGTCATCTTTACAATAAAGAGGTGTAAACTAACATATCCTTCATCCCACATCTTTGAAGTCTCTCACCTAATTAATATCACTCTTATTAATTAGTTTAAAAAGGCTTGCAATATTTGCTTGATTGAGTTTTTTTTTTTTTTTCATAAAATTCATAGTTATTCCTTATTCATAACACTGACAACAGGCTAAAAAAAGAAATGTTGACCAGAAGCCTTAAACGTTAACTCAAACTGTAAGGAAATGTTCATACTTAAAAAAAAAAAAAGACATTAAAAGCTCGTTGGGGATAGCATTATCGTTAGCATTATCCACAGAGAGAATTTATCTTCACTAGCAAGACGTTAGCAAGATCTATGCATTCGAAAGCTCTCTCTGGTAATGCTGAGGGGATCATAGTGAAATATGAATGTACTGGACCTTATAAGTATGAATAGAAAATGGGATTTTAGTCCCTGTCACATTTCCTCCGTGTCTTATTTACACTCCCGCCTCCGCATGCCATCAGCACCCTCAAGCACGCAACGGAGCTTTTTTTTTTTTTGTGTGTGTGTGCATTTCATCATAAACATTATTTATATAGTTGCTAACCGAGACGACTAGAGGAGACGTATATGTACAGTGTGTATTACAATGCATTTTATAATTGTACAGTGATCGAATGAAAACGTGGACTGGGTTAGTCCATTTTTGAGCACTTAACGGAATGCGAGTTTTGTAAATAAACGTGATTATGGATTATGGATTTTGCTGAATGCTCTTCTTTTCAGGGCTTTTTCAATCCACAAGCTAAAATCCAATCAGACAGTCTTTGAAAAGGGAAAAATCCAATTTCTCTCTCTGTTACAGTCAAGTGCTTCGATCAGGTATGAAGACAAATGTAGTAAAAATGTTTCATTTACATTGGCGATACCCCCAGCGGAGCGCCGAGGCAGGGTGATTCTTGGTTCTTGGGAGGACAGGGAGGCAGAATGACATTATCTGGGGTGGGTGGGGGGGTTTAGTTTGGAAGGATGTCCTATGCAGGAGGAGACGGAAAGGGAATCGTTCTTCAGAGGGAGACAGAGAAACATTCTCAGCTCGACAGAGTGCGGGACGAAGACTTTCTGGAATTGAGTCAGGGACGGCGGTGGGCAGGATATACTGTATGAAGTTCTTTGGCTCCTATGTTGCTGAAGAGCTGCGGCCAGTTTCCTTCAGCCAACACGCCGGCTAGAGCCAACACTCCAGTTAAAGCCGATCCCCGAAAAAGTTCATTAGCGAGAGCCTCAGAACAAGTTGGTTGCAGTGGCACTGGAGCTTATCATTCTGCCTCAGGTCCTCCCGGATGAGCTCCCTGTGGACTTACAGGTCCTCTTTAGGTCTCCCGGAGCATTTGGTGTTGCTCTAGATAATCTGAATGAGGTCTGCTGTAAGTGCAACTGTTTTCTTTATTTTAGAACTAGTAATGCCGTTTACAATTTGTAGGAAATGTATGGGTTAAATTGAACTCTGCACTTATTTTCAAAGTTTGTCAGTCATTAATATTGCATTGTGTGAAAGACAGTCTTGACTGTTACCAATTGTTGCCAGATTCGCAGTTTTTTTTGGGGCTGGTAATAATTTATTGAAATTATTATATCAGTGTTTGAAAAGCACACAGTAAACAAGGTAAAATCCTTCAAGATCGATGCGGAAGACATGAATCTGTCTGTGGGAACTCCACACTACACACAAGTCATTAAGGAACACCACTTGTACATTACAACTGAGAGACACAGCCCTTGTACAGTCTTGACCTCACTCCAAGCCATTTCCTCATGTTTGGATCATTAAAGGAGTTCCTGGGAGGCCGGCGTTTCAGACTTGAAGCAGGCTGTCTGATCATGGCTCCGGTAAAACATTGAAAAAAGTGCTTTAGGGTAGCAGGAGATTATATAGAGAAATACAGGAAGTTTTTCCTCTCATAACTCACTCACTCACTCATCTTCTATACCGCTTTATCCTGTATTCAGGGTTGCAGGGGGCCTGGAGCCTATCCCAGGCGGGGTACACCCTGGACCGGGTGCCAAGGGCACACACACATACACAGTACAGGCAATTTGGGAACGCCAATTAGCCTAATCTGCATGTCTTTGATTGTGGGAGGAAATCCGCCAAGCATCGTATAACGCACAAGTGCTAAAATTGCACTCAACACATACTTAACCTTTGTATCATAAGACATTGTGGATAGAAGTGTCTGATTAATCTTAATTAATGGAAATAAATGGATTTTCCCGCAGCATAAACGTCCACATGAGCCAATAGAATATGTTTTTGTCCTTTCCTGTCATCATAGACCTCATTTTTACAGTTTTTAATCTTGGGGTCATGACCCTGCTTAAGACGCAGATAGGGTCATTTTACCACACATTATGATAGAATTCAACCAATATACTGTAACTTGGTATCGCTCAGAATCCCGAGTGGCCTTTTTACACCAGTCCTGTGCACCGCTTGTATTTTCCTGCTTGGAAATTTGGAATTGGATTTTAACACATGACAATGTTGAGGTCTTATTTTGCACCATACAGTATACTACAATCTTGGGTTGCATTTCCGACCGTATCATGTTGTACTGCAGCAGCTTGCACTGTTTTTTTTAATGATTATTTTAAACCAGGAATATTCCAACAGGGCATAAAAATAATATTTGCTTGCTCTTATTTGTAGTTCAGGGTTCAGGGTGCCCTTGTATAAAACCCAACGTACGCTAGTGAGCTTCCCTAATTAATTCTGAAAGCATTTTATTAAGAGTGTAATTCAGGCATATGGTTAACTCATTTTGCTGTGTAGTGACTCATAAAGCTTGTTAAACTTAATTCACTTCTTCACAATCACAACTGCCAGCATAAATAAATCATCAGTTGCTTCTATTTTTCTGGAGGAGGTGTAATAAAATACTGGTGGTTAAACACACACACACATGCACGTGCACACACACACACACACACACACACAATGGCGTAACCTTGCGAACTGACGTTGTTTAGGCCTACGTACTGTACACATTACAACTGATACACATTTTATTGTTACTGCAGGATGTTGGATACTGTATGTACCTTAATGGGGACGTCTCACTCACTCTGATCTGGTCTATACCCCTTCATCCTATATTCAGAGTTGCAAGGGGCATGGAACATATCCCAGGAGACTTGGGGCATGAGACGGGGTATACCCTGTGATGCATTGGATGGGGTGTCAATGAACGCCAATTAGCCTAATCCGCATGTCTTTGGACTGTAGGAGGAAACTGGAGTACCCAAAGAAAACCCATCAAACATGGTGAGAACATGCAGAACTCCATGCATGCAGACCCGGAGGTGGGAATCAAACCTGGATCGCTGGAGGTGCAGGGTGACAAAATGTACATTAGTTATTTTTAGACATTCAAATTGGTGTCCAGTGTAAATGAGGTGTAAATTGACACTGAAATTGCACAGGTGGTATGTTCTCCCATGCATGTGCTTGGTGGGTTTCCTCCCACAGTGCAATGATATGCAGATTAGGTTGTCCCAAAATTGGTGTCCCAAAGTTGCCTGTATTGAGTGTATTAGTGTGTATGTATGTGTGTGCCCTGCGATCCTATCCAGGGTGTACCCTAAGGATCCAGAGGTCTCAATGGATAGACTCCAGGCATCCTGTGTCCCTGGATAAGTGGTGTATAAAATGAATGAATGAATGAATGAATGAAATGATGCATTCAGAGGATGAGTAAAAGGAATGGAGTTTGAGGGATAACATTTTTTATCTGAAATATTAACACACAAACACTACGTAATACAGCACTATCTTTGTTGTTCTAATTACCATTGCTTAGCATAACACTCCTTTAACAGATCTTTTTAGAACATATTAAAGGAAGCGATGTCCAATCTGATGTTGGTATTACTGTCAAAATGTTTATATCATGATGACCCCTAAATGAATGTTTAAAAAAATGTGTCAGGTTAGATATGTCAGGATATATAGTATCTGTCAATCAATATATCCAAAGGCTAAATTATCAAACTAAAGAATGTGCAGTTCTTGGGTCAGAGGTTAATCAAAGGATAAGGTCATAGGTGACTGAGACATCAATAAGGTTTGATCCTGTGGTTTTTTTCTAACACACGCCCATGGAAGTCATTAAGTTATTGACTTTAGTAACCTTCTATTTATTTAAAGCCTATCTTTGACAGAAAAGTAAAGTACTGCCTAGCCATTTCATTAGGTCAACTTTGCGAGTACTGCTTTGACCCACTTTTTTCCTTCAGAACTGCCTTGAATCCGCATGGCATAGATTCAACAAGGTGCTGAACACTTTGCTTAGAGATTTTGGTCCACATTTTGGTCCGCAAGGTTTGTCGGGTGCACATCCATGGTTAAATTCTTCTGTTCCACCATATTCCAGTAAACTCATTGTTACCTGTATGTTCAAGAAACCAAAGATGATTTCAGCTTTGTGACATGGTGCATTATCATAATAATTTTCATAAAGGGCTGGGCTTGGTCAGTAACAATACTCAGTTAGACCGTGGCATTTAAACAATACTCAGTTGGTACTAAGGGGCCGAAAGTGTGCCAAGAAAATATCCCCACATCATCACCACCATCAGCCTGAATTACTCATACCAGGAAGGATAAATCCAGGCTTTTATGTTGTTTACACCAAATTCTAACCCTAACATCCAAATATTGCAGCAGATATTGAGACTCGTCAGACCAGGCAACATTTTTTAATTGTCCAAATTTGGTTCGCCCATGTAAATTGTAGCCTCCTTTTCTTTTTCTCAGCTGACAGCAGTGGCACACAGTGTCTGCTGCTGTAGCCAATCTGCTACAAGATTTGACATTTTGTGCATTCAGAAATGTTCTTTGGCATGCCTCGATTGTAACAAGATGTTATTTGAGTTACTGTTGCCTTTCTATCAGCCCAAACCAGTCTGGCCATTCTCCTTTGACCTTTGGCATCAGCAAGGCATTTTTGCTCAGAGAACTTGCTCAGCTCAGAGACATTTTCTCTTTTTCAGCCCATTCTCTGTAAACCACAGAGATGGTTGTGTGTGAAAATCCCAATGGATTAGCAGTTTCAGAAATACTCGGCCCAGCATGTCTGGCACCAGCAACCATGCCACGTTCAGAGTCACTTAAATCAGCTTTTTTCCTCATTCTGATGAGAATCACATGGAAGGAACACATGGGAACCAGATGTCACCATCACAAACAGTCGTTTTATTAAGCAAACTTGGTGCAGCTCAAATAATGGCAGTCATAATGAAGTTACACTCAATGTGAGCAGTGTGGCTTTGTAGGTGCAGGTCCATGGGTTGATGCTCGGGAGGCACGATGTCCTCTGTGTCGCACTGGGGTGTGTGGAGCAAGTGAGACAAGCGCCACTGAGCAGGAGACGAGTGTGAATGAGGCATTGTACAGAGGCTTGTACAGTGGGCACTATGCATGATGGGTGCATCGGTTCATGCACTTCCCTTCTTACCCTGACACACCCATCACTCTGAAATTGGGTCAGTCTGTTTGGTCCCAATCCTGTTAATTCTTATCACACTTTCACTATTAAACATAGCTCAATTTTTTTTTCTTTACTGTTTTTGTACCACACAGCTTTACAGAGTGTTTAAGTGATCTCCATTCATATTTTTTTTATTGACCACATTGTATATAACTTTTGTATCGGAAAAATTAACATTTTTTTTATTATTAGCCTGGCTAGCGTGCAAGTGCAAAGTCGTTACATGTGATTTTGAATGGAACCCGAAAATATGTTCTGCTGACCTGGATGTCAAGTAATTTAAGTCACCTGTTTAATTTAAGATCACTGTTGCTAGGCAACTAGATGATATGTATCATAAACAGACAGCTAATATCTTATTATGAAATGTATAATTTTTGATTATATCTGATTATTTACCTAGCAGCTCACAGCTGTTAAGATTTTAAAACGGTTCATTTAAGAGCAGACTAACCATAGAAAACAAGGTAAAATCATCATTTCACAGACGGGAATTTTTACCCTAAGGAGTTTAAACATCACATCACAAAAATGTGAACGTGTGCAGGTGATCCTATACGTCGGATACAGTATGCATTATCGTGTACTATGCAAGGAATAAAAACAGGAGCATGCCGTAGAAAAGTTATCATTGACAGTGTTAACTTGTCAGACACTTGACTGGGACGTTGTTATAGAAAAATAGAGTTTAAAACCAAAGCAGTTTGCCAATGATTAAAGCGTGACACATCATCCTTGTTATCCACGGGTGTTGGATCCCATGCGCAAGACCCAGGTTCAATTCCCAGCCAATGCCCAAACCCCAGCAATTGGATGCAGTGCTTGGATAAAATGGGAGGGTTGTGTCCGGAAGGGCATAAAATCTCTGCCAAGTTGTTTTGCAGATCAGATGGTCCACTGCGGCAACCGCTCAATGGGAGAAGCCGAAAGACTAACATCATCATCATACTCGTTATCCAATTATAGTTCAATTTCAATGTTATGGAAGAATCAGATTCAAGTATTTGCGAGCATTGAGAGTTATAAATCATGAAAACATCATATTGTCATATTGCACACTTTAGGTGTGTATAGTATTTACGGTACATTGACTACCAGAATCACTATAGTCAGTGCTGTTGTAATAAATAGGCATGGGTCATGTGACTATAGCCAGCTGACTATTATACTGTAGGCAGTGTGCTTTGTGAGCGCTCCACTTATGCTTCACCTTCAGAATAAAACCCTATATTAAATCGTACTTTCTTACATATACTGTAACAGGACCTGTTTAACAATGGGAGCATAATTCTAAGCCTGTAAAAAAAAAAAAAAAAAGTATAATATAAACTGAACAGTTATAAAATTTGATGCATTTGGCCACTATTGTACCTTTATGCATTACTACACGTGTAGCAGTTCAAAAAGTCAGTGGCCAAACGCATCAAATTTTAGAACTGTTTGAATGATCTCCCGAGACTTAAGAAAATAAAAGCGTGATTAAGAAAAAAGCTCTAACATGACCCGTAATTCTCTAATCTATATTCATTTTTCACTGCTAATGGATCCTTACATGTAACAAATTGGATGGTGAACCTCTTAAAACATCATCGGTTTATCCACTACGAGAAAGCTGATTAATCCTCAGTAATTGGCTGTAAAATAGGGTGAAATTGGCTAAAGCCTCAGAGAGAAGAGATAAAGAGAGCAATTTAATATTTATCACACGGGACCATTAGCATAAACACAGGAGTCGTTTAGTGTAATTAAACAATCCCTCTTCTGTTTAAACGCTTTCGCCTCTTCCTTCCCTCTCTGTCAGTCTTGTCAGATCATTCCTCATTGATTTTGTTATTTTTTTTCCTTTCCCTTTGCTGTCAATCTCTTGTACAGTCTCTTTGGTTATACTTCAAGGAGATTTTTATTCATTCATTCATTTAGTTATTTGTTTTTACAGAAAGTTCTGCAAAATGACCTGTACTGGGCTTCAGCGTGCAATGATTTATTACAAACACAATATTTTGTCGCTATATATACTATATGGACAATAATATTTAGAGCCAAACCTGTCAGTCCCCCTTTTGCAGCCATAACAGCTTCCACTCTTGAAAGGCTGTCCACAAGATTTCGGAGTGTTTCTGTGGGGATTTGACCATAACCCATTCATTCCAGAGAGCATTTATGAGGTCAGGCACTGATGTTCATCCCCCAAAGGTGCTCAATGGGGTTGAGGTCAGGGCTCTGTGCTTGGGCCAGTCAAGTTCTTCCACACTGAACTCATCAAACCATGTCTTTACAGTCCTTGCTTTGTGTACTTGTACACAAGTCATTTAGGAATAGAAAAGGACCTTCTCCAAACTGTTGCCACAGTTGGAAGTATAACATTGTCCAAGATGTCTTGGTATGCTGAAGCATTAAGATCGCCCCTTAAGGAGCCTGATTGAAACAACTGAATTTAATAATTAACAGGTTTGGCCAAAATATTGTCCATATATTGTATTTGTGATTTGTGAAGTCATTGCACATATAAGCATGGTTGCACCAACTTCAGCAATAATGACTTCTTCTAAATACTTCTAGCATATTTCTGTGCAGTAGAACTCCTTGCAGGTGACAACAATGAAAGTTTCAGCCTCATAGATTTACACTTCGCTGAAAGAAAAATGATTTATGTAGAGTATAAAGGTTATAATTTTCACTCAAGTAATGATGTAAGTCGAACAAAAATAAGTAGTGATAGTGTTATATGTGCGTTAAACTCATTAATCTGAATTTACAAACAAAATTTATTTAAGTAAAATTGACATTAGCAATATGTAAAAGTCCAAAATTATATATTTTTTTAGTATACTGTATATGGATTTCATATGCGTGGGCATTGGTCACTCACTGGTAGGTTTCTTGCCGCCTACCAGAAATGAAGACTCAGGTTCGTTTCTCAGCCAGTGCCCAAATCTCAGCAACTAGATGCAGTGCGAGTCCCAAGCCCAGATAAAATGCTAGGAAGGGCATTCAGAGTAAAACTTGTTGTGCAGATTGAATGGTCCGCTGTGCGACCCCTTGATGGACGCAACCTAAAGACATACAGTATGGATTCCATATAAAGCAGGATCATGTGTTTATTTTTGCTATTGCATTATTTTAATCGATCTCTGTTTTCATTATATTTACCTGTGACATTAATGGCAAGGCATTTTTTTTATCACCTGTTTGTTTTTGTTTCACAAAATACAGTAGTAGCAAGTTACAAAATGATTACTTCAAAATAAAATTGTTGTTGGCATTTTAATAATGTAACGTTCAGATCTTTTTGTTAGCAGGTTATCAGACAGGTGTTTAATCAATCTCAGTTGTGATCATATTTATGTTCAGACAATGCAAGTTCTGGGTTCGTATCATACTTACTTATAGTCTGTTTAGGACATTTTGTGATAACACACAATAACCCTCTTACTCTGAGACCAATCTGACACCTTTTAAGATGAAAAAAAAACAACAACCCCTGAATATTATCTAGTTCAGAGATGAGCAGAAAACAACAAAACTATTGGTTAGTATTTTATGTGGTTTTGGAGAAAAAGAATTTACTGAAACAGATAGAGAGCTGTGGAACATCTTTTTTTTCCCCAGCTTTTCATTATGTGCTACATACTGTAGACCAGGGAAACATAGGACCTTGGTAACATACAGTAAGGGTTCTGGGAACATACCCTTTTTTATGTTCCAAATATACGTCATATTAAACTGAGGAACATAACACTCAGAGAACATGGGGATGTTCAATACTATTTCACCACCATACACTTTGTCCTCAGACTTTAAGGACTCTTTCTCATATTCATCATCCTCCTCCACATCATCATCATCATCATCATTTCCTGTTTCTATAACATATAAAGTGTACAGTTTACACTTGTGAAGTGTTCCAAGCAGGTTTTAAACGTCTATTTATTCCTGGATTATCCTGTGGTTTTAATGCTCTGAGAGTTTCCTGTGGTCTTGACCCTTGCTAGTTGATTGATTACACTTTAAAATTCACTCTTGATTTTAATGACTTCATGAAAAAATAAAGTCTGTCTTTATTGTATACACTCTGGATCCGCCAAACTTTATCATGACAAATTAATCTCACTAGTGCTGAAATTCAGATATAGTTAACTTTTATTCTCACTCTCTTCCAGAAATAAAGACTGCTATGAAACCCAAGGTGCCACCGCTGGGCCCTTGAGCAAGACCCTTAACCCTGAACTGCTGAGTTGTATAAATGAGATAAATGTATGTTGCTCAGTATAAGGGCGTCTGGCAAATGCCATAAATGTTAATGTATCTTCGGCTGCAGTTATTGCTGAGAACATTAGGGTGGGTTAGGCAATGGGTGACATTAGTACTAGAATACTGAATTATTCACACAATCCTAGGTTTTTAAATCACGAGTATACAGTTTCATGGAAGGAAGGCAGATGGAACACTTTCAACAACAGCAAGAGCAGGAAAAAATATTGCAATTTTCCTTTACAGAGTGATTAATTATGCACTCATGAATTATTTTGATTATTCCCTTAAATTACAAACTTTCTCTTATTCATAAACCATTTTCCATCCCGAGCTGTCAGACTGTAAATAATTTAATTTCCTGCATTTCAGACAGGTGAATATCAGCTTGGGTGTTGCACCTGTCTATCACAGAGCCTTTCTTCTGTTTCTGTTATGTCTCATTAGTGCTGTGTGTTAAATATATATACACTACCGTTCAAAAGTTTTAGATCACTTTCTAACTCCATGATCGTTTCTGATTTTTATTTCTTTCTACATTGTAAAGGAATGCTAAGGGCGTCCAAAAAATGCATTAATCTCCTTTGAACAGTTAATGGTGAGATGTGTCTGCTACTTCTGCTCTGTAAAGACT
>JAOVVA010012976.1:0-16923 GCA_028565275.1 Leiocassis micropogon
CTTTGTTAAAGTTTTTGTCCAGCAGCTGTAAATATTAATCCAATAAACTAATATGGGTTATGTGCAGTGGTCAAATTGTAAAAAAAAAAAATTCAAGGGGTATGGTGTGGTCAAGTATTTTTTGATTGGGTGGGGGAGGCATCAAAATAGAACACATGTATTTCAACTATTATTTGATCCTTTCCATGGCTTTTATCTGGGAAGGATTATAAGAATAGAATAAAAATCTACATAAACTTTAATAATGAAATAATTTCATTTAATAGTGTTTTGTATGACTATGCACCAGTCTCTCTCTCTCTCGCTCACACACACAAATAATCAAATTACCATTATGGCCCTTTTGCACCCAAGCATGTAAGTGAAACCACAAAGTCCAATGAAAAAACAAAGCCTCTTCTTTAAATTGAGAATGAAATTACACAAATTAGGTAAAGAACTTGTCTTTTATAATCATCAAAGCTGTCAGTCATTTCGAAAACTCCCATATTAAACTGAATGTTTAGTTTTCATTGTGTCTCTGCTGAGATGATATGTGCGTACTGTATGGATCATATTTTCAGTTCTCTCCTTTTTTAAAATATGTCAAAAGCTCTGCTTGAACTGTTCTCTTGGCAGTTGCGAAAATGCAAACAGCTTAAAAATGATGCAAACTTACAAACTTACGTTACAATATTGAATTTTGATTCTAATCAATGAACTAATGATGAACTAATCATCGTTATGGTTTGAAAATTATCATATATAGAACATTTAATTTTAATGACAAATTTTACATAATACACAGGATTATTAATCCGAAGGGGGTGGTAAGGGGGATGGTTTTTGTCATTTTTTTCCCAACAGACGGGAATCCACCCCCCTGCATCTCCCCCTCAAATCGAGCCCTGGTTATGGGGTGTGCAGAAGCATTACAGTGTGTTTATGAAAGCCAGCTCATCATACAATACTATATATAAAGTAAATATCATCAGCCAGTATACATTCCAATAAAGATCTTTTAATTCTGACAAAAATCAATGGTTAAAATAAATCTATTCTGATTGAATAAAGCAATTTATACCAAAGTAATAAATAACTATTTGAATTGACTTCTACATGAACTATGGCAGAAACACAGTCCCACAATTTCCCTTCACTTTGTAAATTTGATAAAGCAAATATGATCAACATGTAACTCTACCTTAAAAACAAAGCAATAGTGCACGCCTAATAATTACTAGAAGTTAAATCAAGCAATAGTTAAAACGTCTCACCATCTGGCCCAGCTCTGGCACGGATTTACATCAGGTGTGCAGGTATTTGGCTCGGATCTGGCTGGGCTTATTTTTGCACAATGGGTCAAATACAGCACAGATCTGTCCTGCACATCTGATTTGACAGATCTGGGTCAGTGGAGTTTTGCTAATGTGCCTGATTTGGGGCAAATGTAATAAAAAGAAAAGCTGAGCTGGTCCAAGTCTGGTACAGTTTCACATCAGAATCTATGCCAGATCTGTGGTGTATTTGGTCCATTGTACAAAGTAGGCCGGCCAAAAAACTTGGGAAACGTCTGGGCCAGATCCGGGCCAGTGTAGTGTTACTACTGTGGCTGATTTGGGTCAAACGTTATAAAATTAAAGGGCTGGCCAAACAGATTCACATTAGATGAGCAGGACTCGACTCAAGATGTATCTGTTTCTTCAATACTTGGACTAATCCACCTGTCCCACCCACCTCCCACAAAAAAAAAAAATTCTTCCCAATTGTGTTTGGCTGATGGCACTTAATAACAGTTAATAACCTAGTAACCCAGTGTAAGTATCTATTCAGTGACGAAAAGCACTTTTTCTAAGTCGCTCTGGATAAGAGCGTCTGCTAAATGCCTAAATGTAAATGGAGAACAGATCTGTAAAAATTGGAAATTGCTACCTGAAAACATATTGCTATCATATAGCCTCCTCCTGCTTTGTGGGTATCAGTGATTTTCATTTTCTAATGAGTGCTAAGCAACTGCTTAGAGGAACCCGTGGCTGCTGATTGTTGGGTTAGAGGAGTCTGGGTATTTAGGAAGCTTTGAAATTTGCATTACCTGGCCCTTCCTAACAATGACTTTGAACAAACCATGACCCTAACAGGCTGATTAAGGTCTGATACATTGGTCAAAGTTATGAGAGCTCAAGTCTCCTGGGGATTTCCAGGGGGCTGCTTTACCTTTTTCACTCAAATTGTAGAAAATAAAAACAATACACTGATGGTGCTTAGAACATTGTTTCAGGTTTAACTTTGTCTTTTTGAGAATTTTCTCTTCCACTTGCTTAACTGTTCACATTCTGTTAATGTTCACATTAACAGAAATTTTGACCAGGGGTGCCCAAACTTGCATGCCACTGTAGTTTATAATCCTGAAGAATGGGAAAGGCAGTAAATAATCTGATTAAAGGCCTTGGCTTGTGTTTATGTTGGGTGAGCACATACCCTTTTGTTCACATCCACTGGTTGTGGCCTTGTCTTAATCTCATTTTTTTGGGGGGTCTGTTGCCAAGAATTTATGTGACCCAGCTATGATGCCTTGGTTTGTCAGAATTGGCACTTATTTAAGGAAACCTTTTAGTCCTGCCTAAGCTCGATTCTTTGACTATTCCAGCTGCTAACAATTCTTAAAGGTGCTTCCTGACATCAATATCAGCTGGCTCTATTTGATGAGAGTGCTCACAAAAAGGCTGGGAATCTTTCAACCTAATGTGGTGATTGATGCTCCGAGCTAACTTCCCTTCTCATTCATGCATGAAAAAAAAAAAAACGTTAGAATTTGACAATCAGGTTTTCCACATCTCTGGGACAGGGTAGTCTCCAAAATGACATCAGGAATCTGAGCGGCAGTCAAATGCTATGAGACTGAAGTAACAGGGTCTATAGGATGCAGAGGCGGACAGAGTACACAGGTTCATTACTTGAGTAAAAGTACAGATACCCCTTGCTAAATTTTACTCAAGTACAAGTAAAAGTACTACAGTCAGATGTCTACTTAAGTAAAAGTACTGAAGTACTTGTTTTTAAAAGTACTTGAGTATCAAGAGTACATTTTCTAAATATTGCATTACTACTGCCACAGTGCTTACATTTATGTACAGAAACGTCCTACATGGAGTTATGAAAAATGTTAATACCTTGGAGAATGTAAAAGGAATTGAAAGTAAAATCAAGTCATTTTAATTTTTTTACCATGTTGCTTTATTTAACATTTCTCACTTGCCCACAAGGCAATAGCACAATGGCAACGCTCTGACAAACCTCTGCTAGTTTTAATGGATTTTTTGCACCCACATTTGAACCTGACTGTGTTAAACACACCGCATACTCAAGAACATCAAAGCAAATGCTCAGCTTACATTAATGTGTAATATCAGAAAAAAAAATTCAGCTAACAATTGTGTATACATGTGAGTTTCTCTGTTTTTTCATCAATCAAATCAATAAACCTAAACCAGCAAAGGCAATATAGCAATGTTCTGACACACCCCTGACATGCTTCCGCAAGTTGGACGATGAATTTTTGTAGGCGGTGATGAAGTTCTGTTTTGGTAAACATAGCAAACACCTGAAGCGAAAACTATCATTAACTTGTTCAGAAAATTGAAATAGTTTGGCGAGATGGGGCCACGGGTTGGCAAATTCCCGGGATGGATCTGCTGCGTCTTCATCCATTGTTTCGTCCATGGTTTCGTCTCTTATCTAAATCATTATCTGACCATGGAGTTGACTTTGGCCGAAAGCTGAAGGTTATTGCTGATAGGCTGTCCCAATCAGTGGCGCCTGCACAATCCAATCGCGTTTGAGACGGAAACAACAAATTGAGGGTTTTTGAGATTTTTCTTTTTTCCTTTTTTTTTTTAGAAGAAGTAACAAGTGCTCACGCTTATGGATGGAAATGTAGCGGAGTAAAGAGTACAATATTTGCCTCCCAAATGTACTTGAGTAAAGTCATGAGTACTCCCCAAAAATCATACTCGAGTAAAGTACAGATCCCTCAAAATTGTACTTAAGTACTGTACTCAAGTAAATGTTACTGTCCGGCTCTGATAGGATGCAAACAACCTATTACTTTTCTCCCTGGAATGACTACTCCTCTCCAAGACTCATTTTGTACCTTGCCATGGAAGAGTTGCTACCTACTACATGAAGATAGGATCAATGGGACCTGACTTTGTTGAAGTTTTTGTCCAGCAGCTGGCCTTACTGACTAACCTTTAGGGAAAGGTCAACCCTTCTCTGCACAGAATTGCCAATTGTTTGATTAAGCTGGCATTAGTCCCCATGATCATAGGTGTCTGATCCGGACTCCTAGTACCAGGGTAGAGTGAAGCTGTCCAAAGGGTCCTTACACAATTGCCCATTTATCTTTACTAAAATCAAAGATGTTGGGCCTACCAGTCCCTTAGGCAGCCCGCTAACTCTGGAGGCATTAACTACACCCCACTTCAAGAACGCAGTTCTTTTTTGGTGGTTCTTTTCTTCATTTTTTTGGTGGGGTGGTCTGTTCCCTCCACCGAAAGAAAACAAACAAGTCTTTGAATCAACTTGGGTTGGTCCTCCTTATTTCTATAGAAAGCAGGAATGATCATCCTCTTCACATCAATAGCAATTTTTTGTTTTTGAGCCATTATGGGTCACTCTGGGTCACATATCTAGAGGTGTCCATTTTTTTTTTCTTTTTCTATTTTATTATTTTTTTCTATGAGGCCATTTCAGTGTCACCCTCAGGTTAAGGTGTCATTACTTTTTTTTTACTAGTTATCTCTATATCAATGCTAACCTTTATGAGAAAATTGCAACTTCCACTTTCACTTCTTTTTTTTTTTTGTCTGAATGTCGTTTATTTGACTATAATTTCTCTCTCCCTCAAATGAAGTTGGATAACCATTATGCCAGGTTCTACAGCTCAAAACGCACTGCCCAGAGCTTTCAGCTATTTTTGACCAACATTGGCATTGACTAAACTTGCTGCTTGCACAATTTTCAATGCAGGCCCATTCAGCCTTTCCATAATCATACCTAGCTTGCTTGATCCAATCGGGCTGATTCTAAGGAGAAATAGCTGAAAAATGTACACTGATTCTTTATATTCGCAGAACACCATTCACTTGTTTTTGGATGCGTGATTTTCTTAGCCCTACCGCGTACACAGCCTGGACGCTTCATTGTGTGTGTGTTACAGGCTCCAGACCTAGAAGAATCTGGACCGGCACAAGCCAAAGAGCGCACAAAACTCTGTGTATAATAAGGAGACAGACACGTTATCGCGTTGCTCGAGTGCAGTTTAATATGACAAAGATAATCACTGTTTCAATGGGGACACATCATACATGGTGGTCTAGAATAAAACCAAAATTCAAATGCGTCACTTCAATCAATACTCATATTACTACATTCAATGCAATGTAACAAGATTTTCCATGTGAAGAAAAGGCATTAGTACATGAACCAAAAGAACCCAATACAATTGAATACACTTCTGTATTATACAGTACTGTTCATACTTTGAGATATTAAAGTAATATTGTACAGATTACATTTTTAACCATAGGTATAACAACTTGTATAAATGCAAGAATGATGCCGATCACTATGGTTGAATCAATATAACAGTCTCTTCCCCCCTATTCCCATATTACATTACGTCTACATTTATATTAACACTTGTTAATATATTGGAGGAATACAAACAATATAGAATTAAATAAATTCCCCTTGAACTCATTTAATAATCTTAAGCTTATTAACATGCAAATTATTACCGTTTGGAACCATGAACTCATTTTAAGCATTAATACATTAAACATTCCCCATAATCCATCACTCTTCACATTGAATATTCTACAAGACAGTGTTATGCTTTCACAATTTAAGCCATTTCAGAATAGTATCACTGCAAAAATACACACCATATTAACTTAATCTGACTGACATTCATAACAAATGTAAATCCTTACAACTAAAACAATTAATAAACATGAATGTGTTTAGAATACAATCTAATACAGATTTCTAAATGCATGTTAATCATTAGCTAATCGTTAGCGTTCGGCTAAACATGCTAACCACGAGTGGCTATAGCGTTTCCCACATACTTCAACCCGAAATCAAATAATTTTATCTAACACATCCCAACATCTTTTACAAACTTTCCTCAGAGTAAAGATGATAAATATTTCACACAAACCACCTTATAAGAGTTTTTACCCATACCTGTGTATGATAAGGAGACAGACACGTTATATGACCCGGAACTCGAGCTGCCCGTCTCCTAGGTAACCCCCCCCCCTAAGGCGTCACACTGCCCTCTGCAGGTGTGGAGTGGAAGTACACGAAGCATTTCATTTACTCATAAGAATTCTAACAAGGAGGAAAAAAAAAGGAAAGAAAATAAACTGTGTGTGTGTGTGTGTGGGGTGGGGGGGGGATGGGGGTCCACATGTGTCACACCTGCCACATGTGCTACCTCCTCATTTTTCTCTATTCACCAAATCCTTATTAGTAAAGTGTGGTAAGGAATATTAATTCAGTTTTTTTTTATTCCCAGCAGTCTATAAAGACCCTATAAAGGAATGTCCTGATTCTGTTAATGTGTGTACAAACCTAAGCATTATAACCTATTTATTGTCAGTTATTATTTGTTTATCAACTATAAACTCTCTAGCTACTTGACTACACAATTACACTTAAATTATAATACTCAAACTAATTATGACACAAAAAAAATTGCTGCTCAGAACATACATTTCGAACAATTATATTATTAACAAAAATAGGTTTCGCACAAATACTTTTAAAACATCATTATCATTCTAAATAACTTAAATGAAAACAGATAAAGCTGGTTACTCACCCCTAGAAACATAACTTAAAACATCATTATCATTCTAAGTAACTTAAATAACTTTATCTGTTTTCATTTAAGTTATTTAAAACATCATTATCATTCTAAATAACTTAAATGAAAACAGATAAAGCCGGCTACTCACCCCTAGAAACAGGAAAGTTTAAATACATCAGTTTATCGTATTTATCTACGTATTTACCCCTCCCACCATCGTCTTATTTTGCTAATAAAGACATTCTTGTCACAGCAGCTGAAACAACAATTATAGTTGTTTAGTCAATTGATTTCTTTTCTGTTTACTGGATGAAAATGTTGCAATTTGCAAAATAAGGTATTGCTAGTTGTCCTATTTTAAAATTATTTTACTGTAAGTCTATTTACAAATGACGAACATAAACTTATTACTTCTCCAGTTTATTTCCGTTGGAAGCAACAAATAAACAAGCTTTTTTTTTTTTTAAACAAGCAAGTACACAATACACAAAAGTGTGTAAATGTTTTCAGATAAAAAAAAAGCACTGCAAATGAAATAAAAATAAATTCACAAAATAATCAAGACGCATCATAAATGCAATATAAAACACGTCTGGTCCAATTCAGTATTCTATCATTTACAATATGCAAGTTCTAACATTTCAAACCAAAAATGCAGTGACCGTGAGGTTGATGAAAATTTTAAGCTTGCATGTAGATAACACTATCCAAAGTTGATTCAAATGCTTTTAGAACAAATCTTTTAGAAAGACAAACACTTTGATTCAGACAACAGCTTCAATAAACATTTTAAACTAAACTAAACTTCAGTGCTTGGTGTCTCGACCAATTAAAGATAAGATAAAATGAATTCTAAACATTTTCAATTCAAAAGATTTTACTGAAAACACTGATTAAACAATCACAGCCCAGATTTAGTCTTCAAATTATACCTTGGGTCTTTGTGACATAAGTACATTGACAACACTGTTTCAGTTTAACATTTTTGCTTTTAAGGGAAAGCACACGTTGGGTGCATCCAGACCCAAGCTCCATGAACACATTCTGAATGGTATCAAAAGTGTATTTGAGATCTTTCGGATATGAAACGTTGAGAGCATAGAGAAGGTCAAACAGGTATGCCAGAGCACTAGAGGTATCTGGAAGATCTTCCAAAACAACAACCTCCTCCAGTTCAACAGAAATGTTCCTGAGCATTGGTGATGCTGTCTGGGTGTTATCTTCCAAAACATAGAGAATTTCAATAGATTCCCCTTTTGTCCCATCTTCAGTTTCCTGTGACAACACATTAAAAATACGAGCATATAAATAAAGTTGTTATGGTGCTTTATCAACAAGCAAGCAAGATATTTTGTTACTGTATAGGACTACGAATATGCTACATCATAGTCCAGTTTCTTACAATATAGTTGTATGTAATGTTATAACTTAAAATCATTAAGCAAAAGTGAATGTAGCAATTAAACAGGCAACATAAACATTAAGAGCCTACAAAATGAAGATTCAGAAGTAAAGCCGACTGCAGTGCATTTTAAAATACTATATGAATGCTGATGCGTTGTACTCTGAATTCAACATGAGCCATTTGGATTGAAAAGGTATATATATACTCAGTATAGTTCCATGGTTCTCCAATGAGAATCCTTCTTCATGATTACAAGAAACTTTCAGACAGATTTGGACACCCCTGCTTTGAACCATTTAAAGTCTTTGATATATACTTTACATTTCTTGAACAGCTTGGTTGGGTTTTCTTGAAGAAACAAAGGCAGGCCCTCCAAAGCAGCCGTCCTTCTGCGATTAACAATTTCTGTCGTCTTTAAAAACATACAAAGAAAACAACAAAACAGTTAAAGTATGAAAACTGCCAAACCAACATAGATCAACCTATTAAAAAAAAAAACAAGATTTAAACACTGAAACTTTACTTGCCCCTTCATCAAGTCTTTCCAGGAGCTCTTCCATTTCATGTCCAAAAGCTCCTTTTCTGGCTCTGTATAGTTTCAGAAGCTATGGTGTGTACTTGTCAATGGCTGCCATGAAGACTCCCATAAGGTCTTTGTTGGTGATGCGGAAAAACTACTCACAGATCTGTTTATAACAAACAATTCAATCACATTAATAGTAATTGAACGTTCTGTAATTAATAGTGAGAATACATACAATGATCTCATTACCTGTTCCTGGAAAGAGTACAGGCCACCTCTCCTGAACCTCCACAACCATTGGCTGCCCTTGGACCATTTCTTTTCTTCTGAGGGAAAATGTTAGCTCCATTTTTTTCACATATGGCTGCCATGTTTCTTCTTGCCTTTTTTGTTTTTCTTCCACCAAAAGAAGTCTTTGCTCTTCAAGAGAAGTGTCAATGTGTTTGCATGGATGTTTTGGGACATAAGTGACTTCTCCATGCTTTGCCTTCTTCAGAGTGAAACTCTTTAGACCAATTGCAGCATCTTTTCGCTTTCTGTTAACAATAACATCATTGCAACTTGCCTCTCGCAACTTTGCCCTGTAATTGTTTAGCTTGTTCTTTATGCTGATCAACCATCCCTCAAAACCCTTTTCTCTGCCAGGTTCCTTAAGGCATAGATACCTGGAAATCAGTGCAGATGCAATGGATTCAATTTCATGATTGTCAGGGTATGCCTTTATGTCAAAAACCGCCTGCACAATTTGATCAAGAATCTCAATTTTCATGTCTCTAATCACATCAATGCCTATTTTTGTTTTTTCATATGCCTCATTTCCTCGTCTTAGCTTTTACTCAACATCAAACGATAGAGTTGGTATGGGAACGGCGATTAGGGTCCCCAAACTGCAAGAAAAACTGTCTTTGGAGTTGCAGCTTCTCCTGAAGAATACTGATGAGAGAGTCCACCGATTAGGCACTTCAGGAAGCTGGACTCACCCCGCGGGCTCCAGTGGAAGAAATGATGACTCGCAGTAGTAATGGCTGTAAATCAGTAAGAAACAAGTTTCAATTACTCAATTTAGACAAATTTATTAATTAATTAAGATCATACATACTATTGTAAGGCACTTTCAATGCTGCAAATAGGTCCTCAGGGTCACGAACACCTTCGGTCCAATGCTGTATGGAATCAATGGATGATAGCCAAGTCACCAGGATCAAGGACAACCATGTCAGCATGGTGGCTTTCAACAAGTTCATAAGATCTCAAATGTTCTATATACCAGACAAAGACCCTTTTCGATATAAAGGACACTTTGGCAAAATAGATCAACATGCTTTCTATTCTGAAGAACTCTGTCCATTGCAGTGTCCTGTTTTTAGCATATCGAGTTCCATGCAGAAAAACATCTCTGGACAGTGACACAGTCAGCAAATGTGTGTGTCTGTTTGACAAAACAATCACAACAATTTCTTTTCGATCCATAAAAATATCCCATGAAGGTTCATGTTCTGGGATACAATCCCCAATCATGAGAGGAAGCAAGCGCAATAAAGACCAATTTTTGTGTCCATTTCCTCCAATTGATCCTTTGGCAAGACCTGTTTTTAGAATTGTCTTTGGTTGGTGACCCTGTCAGAATACTTGTAAGGAAATGTTTTAATGGAATGATTTAATCCTTCAAGAGTAATGAAATCTCTGGAAATCAAATCTCTCAGACAAAAAGATCTATGGTATGGTATGGAAAAGGTATGACCCCTTCAAAGAAATCATGTAAAATGTCCGGGGGGAAATCCAGTTACTGGATGAAAATATATTAAGTGCTTGATATAAGTGCTTTTATAAAATGGTATATTTTTCTATACCATATAAGCAACCATCCTCAAGGCTTACAGTCAATATGAACTGGTGTGTTGTTTTCCAGCTGTTGGCTCCATTGAAAACTGAAGTAAAAAATAAATAGGTGCTGTGAGTGCTTAAATTAGTTTCCATATATACTAAGAACTTTTTAGCATATTTTCTTTAGTATATATATATTTATTTTTTTAAATAAGGAAAACAAGGAAAGGGGTTAAATTGTGTAGGTGTGTCCAAACCTTTGACTGGGGCTCTAACAATAGACAGATAAAGGTGATGTGATCATCTTCTTTTACTGAAGCTTTAGGCTATTAATTATTTACTGTATGGAAAAAATTCTTTCTTAGGTTTAATCTGCATTCTTTTTGTGTCTAATTTTTAAGCTTAGGGCACGAGGCAGGGTATACCCTGGACAGGGTGCCAATCCATCACAGGGCACACACACATACACACACTCACACACTCATTCACACACTATGAGCAATTTGGGAATGTCAGTTAGCCTAATCTGCATGTCTTTGACCTGTGGGAGGAACCGGAGTACCCAGAAGAAACCCACCAAGCACGGGGAGAACATGCACAAACTCCATGCACACAGAGACGGGAATCGAGCCTGGCCGGGAATCAAACCCGGACCCTGGAGGTGCAAGGCGACAGTGCTAATCACTACACCGGCTAAGGTCAAACAGTGATTCTGTATTTCTTACTCTACATGCAAGATTTTTAGTGTACATTTTTACAACACTCAATTGTATTAATTTTAGCTATTGATTAAAAAAAAAAACCTAATTACTAGTGTTTAAGTGATGCATTGCAATAACTCAATTTATTTAGCATATTTTATGGTTGGGGATAGGGAATTTTTAGGGAATGCCTAAAGTTAGGTATGAATGGTTATGGTATGGCCCGGGTTAACATTCATGCACGTGTTAACATTTATTCAGATAAACAGGGCAGGGAGAGATACTGTACATGCTGTGTTTCATTCTGAAGTATACTTGCCAAGGTGCTCCCTACTCTCCACCATTCGGAACATCCTGCAAAGTCATCAGCGCAGATGTCACTTTCTCCGTGTGTTACCATGGTAACATAAGCACCTGAGATATACCTGTCGCTGCTGCTGTGGAAATTTCACACTACGGACATTAAATATTGATTTTTTTCTTTACAGATTATTAGCCTATATAATACTAAGGATTTCTTGATTAAATAAAATTTTGAATTATTGTGTTCTTTTAATATGTTGTCATCCTCGATAATAATGATAATAAATATATAAATCCTTTTTCAAGCTCAATTTTTTTCACATTCCAGCGAGACGCAATGACGTATGGGAAATTTTTCATTCCCTTTGTGAAGTGAAGACCTGTTGTTTACTCGTTTCCCACACCGTTTGCAGTTCCCTTTGCACTGAACATTTCCGCTCCCTGTGGTTTGGAAACACACTTAAAATGGCTGAACACCCTGTGAAATATATTTATATACTGGGTATATACAGGGGATTTTAGGCCGATTGGAACGTACCGACAGAATCCTCAAGTGGGAGGAGTATCAAAAGGGGTGGGGCTAACACATAGACTAGAAGTGAATATGTTTTATTGACAGGTGAGGGGACAAATGGTTGTAGGGCACAAAGTATAAAAGGGCAAAGTGAGGAGATAGCGGCGTTGCAGGACAAGTCTGAAGATTGGTTTCTCATCTTAGCTTATCTCAAGCCTCTTCTAGTAAGTTTGTGGGAAATAATTTTCTGGTGGTTGGGGGGGTTATCATATTGAATTGTGGTCAGTTTTGCAAAGCAAGTAACAAAAATTCAGAGGCTGTAAGCACATTTGCAGTTTTAAATTTTACTTGAATTAATATTTTTGTTTGAAAATGCAAATTTAGTTTTGAGAGATGTGTGTTTAGGTATAACTGGTGTATGTAGGACTGGATACCTGGATGTGTGCTTTTAAAGTTCTTTTTAATTTTTCTTTTTAAATCTTTTTAAAGGTAGGTTTTTAACTTTTTTTTTTTTTTTTTTGACAGTTGGACCTATATGTGTATCTAGTGTGATTTTGAAATGGGTCTGAAGTCATTTGTTCTCTCGGTAAACTAATCAAGAGTAATTTCAGTCTCCCTTAAGGTGTGAATTGTGGGCTGGGCTTAGCAACATATTGAATGTGTCTCCACTACACACGCTGGTTCTGTGACAGAGAGCCACAAATCCAGATAGGAAGTACATCCCAGATTTTACATTCTTGTTTTTCTTAGCTCTAGTAAAGACACTGATCTCATTCCTGACTTGGCATGTGTCTTTAAACTGTCTGTCCTGTAAATTCTCACACACCAAAATGTTTATCTCTCAGAAGTCCTCTACTCTCCACTGTTTCACTTGGTGATGGTAGGTTGGCTCTGGAACTGCCAGTCTGCTGTAAACGGAGTAGGTTCTCAACCCTAGCTGCTGACTCCCCCCACCCCTCTAGCTTGGAACTGAATCTCCTCAGAACTGTTACACCAGCTGCCAAATCATCTGCCTATGTGTTCTTTCCCCATGAAAGTGGTGTTACAGGTCTGCTGTTGTCTAGGAGATGGTCCTTCACACCTCTTCCCCTGTCTCATCTCAACTTTTTGGGCTTTGAATTTCATGCTATTGAAGAAGCATTCACCAACTTCATTATCTACTGCCCTTCTAGTCCTGTAGAAGATTGTGCTGGGCATGCTGATTAGTCACTTCCTTTTGATAATACTCCTCCCAATGTTCTTGAAGACTTTAAACCCCCCTCATTAAGTAATGACTAAAGACTACTTGTACTTCTAGTGTACAATACTGACTTTTTCTGCAGACTTCGAATGTTCGGGTATGAAAATTTAATGAAATGAAGGTATTTGAACACCTAGTTTGTCTTCTGACATGCAGCTGTAATTTTTCTACAGAAAATGTCTGACTGTAAGTTGATTCTGGCCAGCTGGGGGAAAGTGGAGAGCAACCTTGATGGCTATGGAGGAGAAGTTCTGACACGGTTAGTACCAAAGCATATTTCCAAAAGTTTTCTTCTGGCATGTCAAAGATTACCCAAGACTTGTAGTGAAGGCCGTTAATGAAGGCCCATAGTATTGCTTTAACCTGAGGTAGGGGTGCTTGCACTTCAACAGTACCTGAATTTTTATTTAGGGGTAGGTGGAAGGACATGTACAGTTTATTTTCCCCTCTCCTTTTCTCACTGGTCTTGAAAGGAACCAGGACTTTGAGGGATCCAAGAATGCCATCTTAATGGCTTTTAGCTTTGTTTCTTTATTTCTCAATTTTTTTACTGTAAATTTTTAGCCTGGAATATAGTACTGTCAAATTATTTTATACATGCACTACTTTGGCAGTTTGTTTACAGAGCACCCTGACACCCAGAAACTCTTTCCTAAGTTTGCGGCAATCCCACATGGTGAACTGGCTGAAAATGCAGCCATTGCTGACCATGGCAAAACTGTTTTGACGAAACTGGGAGAGATCCTGAAGGCAAATGGCTCAAGTGATGTCATCAAGCCACTGGCTACAACCCATGCTAACAAACACAAGATTGCCCTTAACAACTTCAAGGTAAGGCTCCATGCTCTTTTAAACTAGGTTTACTTGTAAATGCACTACACAATACTATTGTCTAATGGAATCGATTGCTCTCTTCATCAGCTGATCACTGATATCATCATTAATGTGTTTGGGGAGAAGGGCGTGTGGGATGCTGCTGCCCAGGATGCTTTCAGAAGTGTGATGGGTGTCGTGGTCAATGAGATTGACTGTGTCTACAAGGAGCTCGGCTTCAATGGCTAGATGACCTTCCCCTCAAGTTCCTGACATTGCTGGGACAGTAAACATTTTATCCATTGGAAGTAGTGTAATCAGAGACTTGTGATTTACTGTTTCTGCAAGCCTCAGTGTTTACTGTATTGGTGACGCATTTATAGTCAAAAACCAACTTGTAAATAAAATATCAAAAGAATAACTGGTCCTGTGAGTGGGGTGGGAAATGGGGATTAAGTTAAATGTGCAATAAGGAAACGCTGTCATGAGTTGGTCACCTGGCATAATTTCAGTCTTGAAAAACTTCCCATATGCTGAGCACTTGTCAGCATGTCTTGTTGCACTGATTGTCCAATTGTTATTGAAGCTTCAGGTTTGGATTTAAAACTGGGTCAAATTACAAGTTTGGTGGGCTAGAGACATGGCCCACAACTAAGTCTGAAGTAGTGTAAGGTGAAAATTGGTATGCTCTCTCCTGAATCCAGAGCCATAACTCAACTTTCTGTGCTGATGGAGCTCATGCTTTTGGTGGTCTTTCGGCTGCTCCCGGCAAGGGGTCATCACAGCTGACCATCTGGTCTGCACATAAATGCTCAGCACAAATTTTATGCTGGATGCCCTTCTTAAAACTGGGAGTCAAACCCAGGTCTTCCTTATGACGCACTAAACTACCAGTGCCCTCATGCATGCTTTTGTTCTCTTACGCTTTTAGAACTTAACCAGCAAGAAGTTTAAGTTGAAATTTCAACTGAGTTTCTCAATATAAAAAAAATGCTGCGTATTGTAGGCTATAAGGTGTTAACACATGAGCTGAACAGAATTGGATGAGTGCCCTTGGACTTAAACATCACATTTTATGTACCTTTTGAGGAAATTAACACTCAAAGGGCACACTGTTTACATATTAATTTCACCCAATTATATTATTACGAGTTTTGCTTCATGCAATTTGTATGACCTATTGATACTCCAGTTTCCAATACACTGAGTTTAGAAGAATTAAAACATTCAATACAGCAATTGAAAATGAAGTAGAGAGAGGTTCAAGTTCGACTCTGGTCTGTCTTATACCTAGTGCAAAAGATGTGAGCAGGAGAAATGGCCAGACATCACAGGGGATAGGTGTTGTAAAGATGCTACTGCATTGTTTAGCCTATGGGGACAATATGCAGCACAACCACAAAGTTTCCAGATTTCTACAAGGAAACTTGGAGTAAATTATGAGGCTGACCAACAGGAAAACTAACCAGGAGCTAAGTTTTTTTTTTTGTTACAACCAGGTACCTCCCAAAACATCCAGCTGCCTGAAGTGACTAAATGCGGAGTTAAAAATTAATGGCCAGATTGGAAAGAGGTGTCAAATTGTTGTAATCTGATTTGAACCACCAAATTGTCATTGGACTAAAGAAAAAACAGTGAGATTAATGACAGATTACTTAAGGTACACTTCACAGGGTGTTCAGCCGTATTAAGTGTGATTCTAAACCGCGGGGTGCGAAAACACTCAGTTTAAAGAACCTGCTCATAAAACAGGTCACAATTTATATTTAATATCCTTCGCATTACATATAAGAAAATAACCACAATTCTACAGTCTACAGATATCTCAGATCACTGTCTTGTCTCAAATAAAGTGTCATAGTAATGTACGCACAAAACCGGGCTTCCGCTTTAAACGTACATTCACATCAAATACCACGCAGAGCTTTATCAATAATCTCCCAGAGCTATCAATTTTGATTGAATCACCATCTGACGTCACAGAACTTGTTCAGGTGACTGAATATTTAAAGTCGACATTTTATCTTAAATAATGTAGCTCTAGTTAAAAGGAATTAGAGATAAGAAAATCGTTCCCTGGTATAATGACCACACATGCATTTTAAAACAGACCGCTCGAAACGCAATTAGAAGACCGCATTAGAACGCAAATGGCGTCAAACTAAATTGTTAGTATTTCAAATAGCATGGAAGGAAAGCATCCTGAACTATAAAAAAAAAAAACTCTCAGTGCTGTTAGATCGTTGTATCTCTCCACAGTTATAGAAAATAAAAATAATCCTGGATTTTTATTGAATACCATAGCTAAATTAACTAGAAACAAGACCACTGCAGAAATCTCCACAACAACAACAATGACAACTTAATGAACTTTTTCAATAATAAAATTGTAAATATTAGGCAAAAAATTCAGGCTTTGAAACCAGACAATTTAAGTGATACAGATGATAAACTAACCACATCACATTAGAACCTAAAATACTTTACTCCCCTTGAAGAGAATGAACTAATTTCACTCATCTCTTCATCAAAATCGTCAACCTTTGAATTTGATCCTATATCGACACATTTTCTCAAGCAGATAGTACTAGCAAGAGCAGAACCCCTGTTGAAACTAATTAACTCCTCACTTAGCAGTGGGTATGTTCCAAAGTCCTTTAAATTAGCAGTTATTAAACCGCTAATTAAGAAACCTGACCTTGACCCCTGTCAGCTGTCCAATTACAGGCCGATATCAAACCTCC
>JAOVVA010013185.1:0-16903 GCA_028565275.1 Leiocassis micropogon
ATATAGATATAGATATAGATATATATATACAGTATATAAAGAAGAAGAAGAATTTAAATAAAAAAATGAATAAAAACAGGATATCACGGATACGTACATTTTCTCAAAGAGTAAGTTATTTAATTTCTTAATCTTTCTTAATCTAATTTCTTTTAATCTTTTTAAGAATAACATTTGTGTCAAAATAAAGTATGCATGTTCTTTGCATAATTAGTTTAAACAGTTTAAATATTAAACTTATTTTGTTACTTTTTATGTTGCATCAGTAACACTGGTGGTTGTTTTCCCGTGCCTTGACTTGTTATTTATCAGAAAGAAAACAATTTAAACATTTTAGATGAAATTGGAGTTTTGAATCACAAACAGTTTCCAAAAACCCTTTTTAAAAAAGATTATACCTGTTTATACAGTCTTAGAGAATCCTTTGTCATGTCTTTTCCCTGTTCTTATCTTGAGGTAAGATAAGGAAATCCCAGAAATTCCACAATCACCTTTTACAGTGATATCATTCAGCACCAGCAGAGAGAGCCAGATTCCTAAAAAGAATGTCTCGGCTCCTGACAGCATACCCGCTCGTGCACTCTCACATGCTTGCACTGCAGTGTGTGTGTGTGTGAGAGAGAGAGAGAGACAGTCACCACACCATATCACACACTGTACACACATATACACACACAAACATACATAGGCACACACAAAAAATATGCACTGGTCAGTTATTATTATTATTATTATTATTATCATTATGTTGTACATATATGTATATATGCTTTTTAATAATGTTTATGAAAGTTGCATTATCTATGACTAAATGTCTGTACTCTATTATTTTATATACATTTATTTATTACTTTTTCTATAATATTCGTGTTTTTTTCTATTATATACTCCTGTTCTTTTCTTGTAACTGGTTTCTAAGCTTTGGTGATAAGAATGTAAATATTTGTCATGCCACGTCTGAAACATTTGCCAAGCACCTTTGAATCTTGAATCATGAAAGAGAGAGAGACAGACACAGAGAGAGCGAGAGAGAGAGACAGACAGACGGAAAGAGAGACAGAGATAGAGAGAGAGAGATAGAGAGAGAGAGAGATTGTGTGTGTTCGCTTAGTCATTCCTGCATCCTGTTAATCATAAGACAGTCATTCAGTAGAAGCTGTGCAAAGGTCTACTGTAACACAGTTTATGCAGATAGATGGCTGGGTCATTAGCTCCTATTAAAAGTTTTACTTTCTGGCATTAACACAGATGGTTAATCTAAACCCACAATAAAGCTTATAGCATACACACACACACACACACACACACACACACGCACAAGCACAAGCACATGCACACATTGTTTTGTTTTTGTTTTTTCCAGGCACGCCTTGCATTCCCTGGCTGTATGTGAAATACCATGTCACTGTCACTGGACCCTGCCTTATCACACATCAAAAACACCTCGCCCTGGCTACAATGCGCACACACACACACACACACATTTGTCACACTATCTTTACAAGAGAATTCCAGTGAAATCATTTATTCAGCTAATTGTCCATAAAGACACACCTGACTCGATTAACTGAAAGCCGAACTTTTGCTTCTTTTGAATTAAAAAATGGCCTCTTTTACAAACTGTCAGGTATTTCTGTGGGATATTTATTTGCTATTCTGTAATGTGACTCCACCCCCATTCCCACCCCACCCCACCCCACTACACATACACACACAGTCCAGTAGGAAACTTCCATTTTGCCTGAAAAACAAAAAACGACAACCGAGCTGGTTTTAGCCTAAAGGAATTTTTTTTTAAAAAAAAGCAGGCCAGCTTTATATCATTCACATCTTCACATTCTTTACATTTGAGTAGGACACACCCTTTTCAAAGTATGCCACCATAAATGAGTGTCAGGGTCATTAAGTGCAGCGTGCATCTTCTTCCAGAAGTCCTGGAGCTGAGATGATATCCAAGCCGTGACTATTATTTCTTCCACTCTTATATCCAGTCCCAAAATAAATCCTTCCCAAAGTCATCTACTTGCATTTTGACAGTCTTGTGCTGATACTGGTACTGGGTTGTGAGTAAGGCGGTGATGTCGAGCTGTTATCAGTGGAATGCTGTGGCCTGTTTCTCACCTTTATCTTGGTTAGTGCTCTATGTATTAGAGAGACCATGTGGCCTCTGTTCTCAGCTTGTTGGAATGTGTCCGCGCTGAGCCAAAGTCGGAGAGGGTAGAGTACTCACAACCTGCTTCCTTTCTGGAAAACTCAGGAAATCCATCATGACTTACAGTCATGACCAAACATCTGGATTATAGACACCAGTTTACTTCTACTTTTTAATTGTTTAAAGTATTGCTGGAAAGTTGTAAATTTATAGCCTGAGACCATCTTTAAAAATGAAAAAAAAAAAAAAAAACAGAGTCAGAGTCACACACACACACACACACACACACACACACACACACACACACAGAGAGTAAGGATTTCCTCAAACTGAAGTGCCGAGGAGAAGAGTGGGAGTGACTTTTTCATTTTGTCCACAAGCACATTTTTTTGCACAGAGCGGATACGGAAAGGACATGGCGGACGCTGTAGTGCCTCTGACTGACCGTCGACTTCCTCATTGCAGTAGAGCCGTGCTTTTAAGACACTCAGTCAGAAATAAACAATATGATTGTAAATGTCATATTTAATCTTTTGAGTTCTTGTTCATATGCTGTAATTGTTCAAACTTGTCAGCCACGCCATGTGAAACACTGTAACCTGTAATTGATACTGCCACAAAAAAATACACCAACAGTGCAGAAATACTTTCATGCAGTACATAATGTGAACAGTCACACCTCAATGAATAAACCTTTCTTCTTTCCTCATACCAGAATGGTCCTATAGAATCCATACTGTACATGAAAAATGACATTTGTGCACTGCAATCTTTCTCCCTTTAAAATTATTATTATTTTTCCATTTAGAAACCTCTGTAGTCCAACTAGAGGCCGTGGAGGCCAATGGTGATTACCGTTGTATTTTATCCCATTTTACAACTATGGTATGACCTCCACAATTTGGAAACGCCAATTAGCCTACTTTGCATGTCTTTGGACTGTGGGAAGAAACCGATGTACCCAGGGGAAACCCACAAACTCCATGCACACAGGTGGGAATCGAACCCAGACCCAGGGAGTGCAAGGTGACAGAGCTAACCACTACACCATTGTGCCACTATTAGATATCGTGTACATTTTTATTCCTTTGTTTTTGTTTTCCAGTTTTGTATTCCTTTTTTTTTTTTAAAGCCTTGCCATGACATAACATATCCATATCCAGTTGCTTCTCAATAACAACTCAGCAGTGTCACAGGCTGATCAGTTCCATGCTATGCTGCGGTGATGTTGCCAATTTGCAGCAGAAATGCTTCTGTCTGTGGGAACTTTACAGACAATCATTCACAAATACAAAGGGAGTTTTTAACTTTCATTTTTCCTCTCATAGCTGTCCCGCTTTGACCTGTTTTGTTCTTAGTTTAATGTTACTGCACACATGCAACATCAGTTTATCCAAAGCATACTACCTTTGATGAAAACTTAATGCTCTACCATCTTGTTACAGCCAAGTCATGTCATACATCCCTTCAACATTTGTTGCCCGATATGTGTCACTTTAGGATATTTTTTTTTTCCACACAATTCTACATGATCTGTTTCCACATGACCTGCAGTTATGATATTTTACATGTTCATTCCTATCCCTACTTTCACTTGGACACTCCTCATTTCCTGCAAATTAATCTCATTTCTTTTCTATTGTGTGCCACGCTTGTAATCTTAGCTACACCATTATATGCTGTCAGCTTGCACAAAATCTCCAGGAAGGGTTTATCTTCGTTGTGTTTGATTTGCAGATAGTTTAGTAAAAGGGCGTCATTCCCCTGATGTAGGAAAAATGTAAAGATAACAAACATGAATGCTATTGGTCTTAATTTCTAAAGCTGGTAAGCCAGAAAGAAGGGAAGGACTGAAACTGTGACTGATAAAATTTCACATAATTATGATTCATAATCACACATGCAAACCAAGTGAATGTGCATTATTTTGCCCTATTATTATTAACAATTTATGTGAGAAATCATCTGTGAATAATAAAACAACATTGAACCGCCTGAAATTGAATTTAATTATTTAGGGTGATTAACAGGAAAATAAGTAAATCATGTAAAAATAAATAAAAAATGTGATAAATATTAAACTTTTGTAAAAACTTCATGTACTGTACAAATAAACAAAGATTTGAAAAATCACATAAAAATAAATGTTTTGGGAGAAACCCCATTTGTGAAAAGAAACGCATTATTTGACAAAATTACTCACTCACTCATTCATCGTCAATTCCGTCTAATCCTGTGTACAGGGCTGCGGGAGGGATGAAGCCTATTAGGAGCTCAGGAGACTTGCGGCATGAGGCGGGGTACACCCTGGACAGGGTGCCAATCCATCACAGGCGGCAAAATCATTATATGACAAAAAACATGCATTACAGATAAAACAGGTTAAGTAAAATGTGCTACATACACATCTGTAGTTTTTATATGAATCACATGATTATATTTACAGTAATAAGTCTAAATCTTTCACGTCAGCTTGATCCTCTACCAAACCAACTTGTTAAAGCCTGTATGCCCTCACTCTCCTCTCTTATAACTGGAATTATTTACTTCTCTCTCACTTACGGGATTGTCCCATCATCCCTCAAAACAGCAGTGATTACTTCGATCATTTAAAATCCTGCCGCTAAACCAAATAATCTCAACAATTTCTGTCTGATTACAAATCTTCCTTTCCTTCCTAAAATATTGGAAAAAGTAGTTGCAATACAGGTTCATATTCACCTCAGTGACAATAACCTTTTTGAATCGTTTTAGTGCAGATTCCTTACCAAACATAGTACAGAAACTGCTCTGGTAAAGGTTAACAATGATCTCTTAATGGCTGCTGATGCTGGACTATTAACAATCCTTGTCTTCTTAGATTTGAGTGCAGCCTTCAACACTATCTCTCACTCCATTTTATTAAACTGTTTAACTGTTGGCATCACTGATCTGGCATCTCTTTTGCCTGGTTCACTTCATACATCTCTGACCTAACCCAGTTTGTCCAATTAAAAACAATAAATTCTCAGTCTCTCCTAGTTAGCTGTGCTGTTCCCCAAGGCTCTGTCCTTGGACCCCTTCTGTTCCTCACCTATCTCCTCTCTCTTGGTCACATCGTTAAGAAATTTCAGTATACATTTCCATTTTTATGCAGATGATACACTCCACAATGCCCGACTCTGCTCGTCCACCCTCCTGTCTCACCAACTGCTTAAATGAAATAAAAACTTGGTTTTCCTGCAATTTTCCCAAACTTAACAGCAATAGCACTCTGCATTGATGTTTCCTCAGTTTCTCCCTCTACTCAGGTCAAAAACCTGGGGTCCTTGATGCCACTTTGTCCTTTGAGGCCCATATAAACAATGTCTTCCGATTATGTTACCTTCAGCTACGTAACATTTCTCATCTTTGCCCATTTCTTACCCCATACACTCCGGCCACTCCCATAGATGAACTGGTCACCTCCCACATTAATTACTGTAATTCACTTCTAACTGGCATAACACAAAAACTCCTACATAAACTCCAACTTATCCAGACATCTGCTTCCTGTATTATAAACCAAACACCTTTAATGCATCACATTACCCCAACCCTTCAACAACTCCACTGGCTCTCAAATACCATATAGAGTTTAAACCCCCCCCCCCCCCCCCCCCCCCACACACACACACATTTAAAGCCCTTCATAATCTTGCTCCCCCTTACTTATCAGAGCTCATTCATTGCTACACCCCCTCCCGCATTCTTCTCTCTTCTTCATCAAGTCTCCTTGTTAAAGCCCCTGCCTGCCTGACCACCATGGGCTCTAAAGCTTTTAGTCGTACTGCTTCTCGTCTCTCTCTTCTCGAATTCTCTTGCCAAAAACATCTGTGACATAGTTTATCTAACCAAATTCAAATCTTAACTTAAGACTTATTCTCAACTTATTCAGAAATATTTATCCTACATGATGTAAGGCTGTATTCAAACTCCATTTATATCTCCTTTTGTCATTTAAAAAAAAAAATGTCTTAAATGATGACAGTGTTGCTCGTTTTATTTAATTTAGTTTTAATCACTTACTACTCAACATTATCTTTTTTAACAGTGTTTAGAAAGTTGTCAGTGACATTATGAGATATTCAATAGGTACTATAAGTATGCATCAGCAGTAACTGGCTATCAACATATTGCGGAAACAAAACTAAACTGGATGCTGGTTGAACTGTATACTATTATCTCAGTTGCATGAACAAATGCAAATGGATTGTAGTGGAAACTCACTAGAGCTAGTGCTAGATGGACCTTAGAGAAGAAAGGTGAAAGGTCTGTGTATAAATGAGGATGTAGACACAGGTTGGTTGTGGCTAAGTTCACTGTGTTGAGCACACATTTCTGATACACAAGATCTGCACTAGGCTTTTTGTTTTCCCATTGCCTGGTAAAGATGTTATCCACTTTATAATCCTAGTAAAAAGGGTTCTAGCAGGCACCAGGCCTTATGTAGCAACATTCTCTTAAAGTTATCTTGATTTTTCTGTAAAAAGAAAAAATAACAGAAGTCAATGCCAAATGCATCAAACATTCTTAGCCATCGCTTTGCCCTTACCCAGGTGAGATGATTGATGAATTGCAGGCACATTGCAGGCACTTTAGGTTAGCTTAGGTTTAACATGTAATTAGCATAGGTAATGCCTCTAAACACCATATAAGAACAGGAGCACGTGTTGCAGTGTGCAAATTAAGAACTAGAATTCTCAGAAGAAGAACTTGAGTAGTAGGAATTCTGAGTACTTTACTAACAGTTTAATATCATTTAAACTGGATTGTGGTTTTCATAATTATGTGTGCTTGTGGCAATCCAAAACAGCTCAGCATCCATTCAACTGTCTCATCAGATCTGTGAAGTCTCTAAGCACATGATCTCTGAGTAAGCCATGATGGCCAAAAAAATCTGAAAGTAATTTGTAAACCTTACAGAAGCAGAGTGCACACAAGCATCCACACAAGGTTTTATAATATTAATTGGAATCAATTGACTGATACTACTGTATCTCTTTAGCCAACACTATAAATGATTCAATTATTATACTTCATCTAAAAACATACATTGTTGGTCTTTCGGCTGCTTCCGACAGAGGACCATCCAATCCGCCCAACAATTGGCACAGGTTTTACACCGGATGCATTTCCTGACGCAACCCTCCTATGTTTTCCGGGCTTGGAATCAGCATTGCATTCGCTGGAAATCGGACCCAGGGCTTCCAAGCAGTTGACGAGAAACCTACCACTGAGCCACTGATGCACTACTGCTAAAAGCATTTTGTTCACCTATGTTTCCATGCATCAGATAAACAATTTTCAGACTGTGAAAATGAGAGAGTTTTTTGTCATATCTTGGTAAGCATGCTCTCGTAAATATTTCTCTTAGCAAAAATAAGACACAATAGGTGAATCCCAGAAATAAATGAATACAAACAAAAATAAGAGAAAAATGTCATTTTTTAAATTAGATTTCATTCTGATTATTTGCTTTAAAACTTTTTTCCAAACCTTTCCTATTTGTTGCAGAAAATAATGGCCCTGGCAACCCTAGGCAGAAATTCATTCTTTTAATTGTGGGTTTATAGCTTGACATTATCTGGTTGACAAGTTCTATCAAGTTCTAGCATAATATTATCTGGTTTCATAACAACCATGTACTTATATACAATCATGACAATGTTGTATCTTTCTACTTTATTTTTTTGTATATTCAACCACACCATTCTATTTTGGTAATTTAGCAAAAATAAAATAATAATAATAATAATAATAATAATAATAATAATAATAATAAATAGTTCCATAATTGCCCATAGTGTGTGAATGAATGTGTAAGTGTGTGGATGTGTGTTTGCCCTGTGATGAACTGGCACCCTGTCCAGGGTGTACCCCGCCTCGTACCCTAAGTCTCCTGGCATAGGCTCCAGGTATTCGCGACCCTGAATACAGGATAAAGCAGTATAGATGATGAGTGAGTAAAATTAAAAGACACCAAAAGAAATGGTAAAATTTACTGTATGTGCAGTGAATGTACCTGCGCTGTTCTTTAATTGCTCCAAACCTATAGCAGAAGAGCGAGTATTACAGGTTTGCTCATGAACTGTTACCAGAAAACAAATACTTTGAAATTAGGAAAACATTGATACTACTTCATAAGGGGAGTGTTTTATCATCTAACAACTTATATTATACACAAATATGTAGCAATTTGAGTAAATGTCACCCATAACATCAAATCAGATATTAAGTCACATTTCGTTATTTGAGTTATGCCTATTTTCCTGGTTTAATACAGTAAGCTTCATTTTGATATCAGGTTTAGTACTGTATGATGTCCAGTTCCAGAGATATGGCCAGTGTGGGTTTGTTTACGAAAAGCGCCTCGGAAAAATAAATCCTATTTTTCGAATATTTATCTGAGGATTCTGTCACATAGTAAGAAAGAGAAAACCCTCAGCTTCATTCTGACACCAGGAATTCCCTGCTAGCTCTAAAAATAACTTCACCAGCATATCGTTTTTAGAACAAACAAAAAAATGCATGTAACAGAGTTTAGACAGTTTCCATTAAAATGCTTTAAACAATGTTTAGTATTAAAACTTTCTAAAATCTGTTAAAGAATCAGAAAAATATTGTTTTTAAAACCAATTATTTACTGAAATTGAAAATTTGACACATTTTACCCACTGCACTCTAATGGCCATAGAGCAAAACTAACCTGTGTCTTTTAAAACCTGACTTGGTATGACCAGTCACATGTGTAGAGATCACAAATAAAAAATATTTATTGGAATGCTTAAGCTCCAAACTACCTATGAGCTTGCATTTGTGAGTAATTTAAATGAATACAAATAGCCTTGTGTGTTGCAAGGCACCGATTTGCAATCAGGCTTTAGACTATAAGTTATATACAGGCTTGGTGTTATCAATGCTAACAGCTACCTTATTTGTCATCACTAGGTAATGACTTATACATGTCAAACACTCCAAAACAACCTTCTGGACAGCAACCTGTCCTGCTCTATAATGATTCGGCTTTTGTATTTTTCATCAGATCTATTAGTGTTTTTCTGCACATGGGTGTGAGAGGACGATTGCAACTTAGCCCCTAGTACGTATTCCCTCGCCTGTCATCCAACCGCCGTGACTGATTTAAACCGATTCAAGTTCTCCCACATACTCCATTGCTATGTTTTCTCCACTGGCTCTGTAAAGCTGTCTTTATCAGATTTTAAACAATAGAGGTTGACTACACAGCCAAAAATCCTGCGTTGCACCACATTCCGTTCAAGCCCTATAGATTGTTCCTTAAAACTACAATATGAAACTTTTACTAATTTTCCAAGCTTGAAATGTTTTGATTTGTATTGAAAGATGTTTTTTTTTAATGCAATTTTATGCATTTATTTCCAGAAATGTTTAAATAAGATTGAATATTTTCCAGAAGTATGTTTAATTTACAAATATGCATATTCGATATGTATATTTTTAAAAAGGATATCGTAACAAGTAGTATCTCTTGATTAACAGTCATAAATAAACCAAACTATGAAGAAAGAGGTTTAACACAACACTTTATTGATCCTAATATGAATTAGAGTGCTCCAGCGGCATACCAAATCTTACATTTATTCAAAGTATAAGTATATAATTTATTCAATAATATAAGTAAAAATATTAGTTGAAGATGTGATATTTTTACTTGGCGAGACACAATTCTGTGCAAAGAAGAGTTGTTCCTTTACCAAGCACTTAAATAAGGTAAAAAAAAAAAAAAGCTGCATTACTATGATATGCACCCTGTCAAGTGCTATAAAAGTAAACGAGACATGGGGGCACTTGAAGAACTACTTACATGCTTGCATTAGGTAATGATATGTAAGTTTGATAATGACCGATTTCCTGGCTCTTCCCTCAAGCATTGACGGAATAGCTCTTGTTGTTTGTACATGCTCTATCACCCTTCTGGGTGTGGCATGCCAGGCTATACTTTGACCACAGGCCGACTGCCTGCCACACCTTGTTTCCTAAGAATAAAGACACAACAATAATTACTGTATTACTAGACATGATTGTAAAAGGTGACATCATCATCTTTTTGGATTTGTACTTATACAAACATTTAGTTAGAAATAGTATACGAAAACATTCCTACCTGTAGGTGTGCCTTCTGTAGAATTTTAGAACATTGTTGATGTTAAATATCATCATCATCATCATCATCACCATTGTCATGTACCTCATTGGATCCTAGATCCTTTCTTCTCCTAGACAGCTTTACAGTACATGATTGGATTCCCTGGCTTACATTTACATAGATGCAAAATAACAAATCAGGTCACATAAGGACACCTACTGTAACTGTATCACAATTTTTCCCCACTGGAAACACAGCACTTGGGAGATTCACATACTACTACTACTACTACAAAGACAGGTACATATGTAGTTTGTGGACATGTTTCTACTTTTACTTTTCCCGCAGACAGACAGAGATAATAGAAGCAAATCTGTCATACAGTCTAATGAAAAATGATAATAGAGTAAATGACGAAGTTTGTTGTAATTTTATCTATGATCTGACAGTCAAACCAAAACAAATCAGATTTAAATATGTTTAAAAGAAACAAACAAAAAAGAAAATTGAAGGAAGTTGTTTTTAAGCCGTAAAATATGGAGACAATTCCAAAAACTAAGAAAACGTTCCTACCTGTAGGTGTGCAGGTTGATGACTGATAATGTTGATGACTGTTGTTGATAAGATTGTGAAACAGGAGGATTGTTATTTTTTCTATTTCGACATTTAGGTGTTAGCTGACATTTCAAGCAGTTTCATATGAATTTTGTCTCCTCAAAGTATAGTTGACCAATTAAACGAAAAACTCTATACCGCTTCAGGGTCATGTCAGACCTGGTGCTAATCACAAGGGACTCACAGGACATCCATCACAAGAAGTGGAATTGTTCATTGGCCAAATTTTCATTAGCCTACACCACTTGTCTTATGACTATGAAATTAAACCAGAGTGCCACCAATCTAAAATGCAAACTTCATGCACACAGATCTGAGGCAGGAATCAAACCCTTGACCCTGGAGGTGTGAGGCAGTTACGTCACCATGCCACCTTCATACATGTTCAATTTAAGACACTCAAGGTAAATTGTTAATGTTGATGTTTTTAAAAGAAAATGAATAGTCATGCTGTCTTTTATCTTTAAGTTGCAAAACTGCAGATTCATATGAATTCCCAGCTTGTATTATGTGTAACAAAATTAACATGATTACAGAAAAAGGTGGAGTTGAGCTTGGAGTTACGATTACAGAGAAAAGTGGCGTTAGATTCATGACTATGAAATCCAGTAAAACCATTACAATTCCACCTAATTTTATATGTTCAAACAAGTGTTGATTATCATGATCGCATCATACCATTACATTTCGAGTCACATTTACAACCAGCATTAGATCTGCACAGGCAGCTTAGCCAAATAATTACCAAGCACAAGCTTCCATGTTGTACCAAATAACTGTAAATAGTTAAATCTATCTAAATTCAGCCTGGTCTTATGTGTTCCGTATATGCAACCTGGGCTACAAATAAAACCCAACAGGGATGTTCCACAATGCCACTGTCTATGTCCATAGACAGTGGCCATATGTACCGAAACGGACATTGTCTAGTAGTCGCTCAACCATAGGGGTTGTTGCTAACATTTAGAATGCTGTGCATTTATGGCATTTTATCTAATAACTACTTTTTTCTGATGGTATACTTGTTTTATAGGATACAGTTCCCAGGCGACAGATAACAGAGCTACCTGGCAAACATGCAAGGGTTGATCAAGTCACATAAATGCATAAAAGCGATTGACATTTACAGAAGACTTCAAGCACAGTACGGTGATGAGACTATTAGCCGCCATAAAAACACTTGAGCAAACACTTTAAAGAACACCATATGTCCATAAATAATGATTCAGCTGAGGTGACTTGAACCCTGCTGCATTCCCATGAACATTCAGCAAGTGAAATGGGTGATCCTTTCAAATCAATGGATAACTTGTGTTGCTATCTTACATTTGCCCTTTGTCACATATACATTCATGCGCAGTGAAATTCTTTATTCTTCACATATCCCAGCTTTGTTTAGTTGGCTAGGGTCAACCATTCAACCACGCCCCCCCAGGGAGCAACCTGGCGGCCCAACAGCAGCAACCTGGCGGAGCTGGAACTTGAACCACTAACCTTCCAATCAGTAACTCAGAACCTTAACACACTGAGCCACCCCTGACTCATGGAAGAGATGCATCTGTCTGTGGGAACTGTACACACAATCATTCACCAACACTACTTGCACATTACAGGGACTCAGTTGGGAGTTATTGCCACATCCCCCGTACAGTCCTGACCTTGCTCCAAGATATTTCTATATGTTTGGCCAATTAAAGGAGTTCCTGGGAGGCAAGCGTGCAGGTGATTAAAAAAAAATGATAAACTTTGTTAAATGACGTTATATGATGTTTTTTTGTCATTTAATCTATGATCTGAGGAGTAAAACCAAAACAATCAGATTTAAAAAACAAAGCAGTTTGAAGTAAAAGTTTAAAACAAAAGAAAAAAGGAAAGTTGGCTTTAAATCATAAAATATTGAGACAAGTCTATTTACATCTGTAGGTGTAATATTGATGACTTGTTGATAAGATTGTGAAACACAAGGGTTGCTCTTCTTTCGATTTAGATTCTGACATTTAGGCGTTGCCTGACATTTCAAAGTACTTACTTGAATTTTGACTCATTACACTATAATAGACCAATTAACAAAAAAACCAAAAGCCAAATGTTATTAGCCTACTCTGCCCCTTACCCTTAAGTTGCAAAACTGCAGATTCATACAGTATGAATTCCCAGCTTGTATTATGTGTAATAAAATGAACATGATTACAGAAAAAGGTGGAGATAAGTTCGGAGTTATGATTACAGATAAGGGTGGAGTTAGATGCATGACTATAAAATCCAGTAAAACCTTTACAATTCCACCTAATGTTATGTTATTTGGTTAAAACAAGTGTTGGTTATCATGATTGCATCATACAATCACATTTCTAGTCACATTTCAAACCAGCATTAGTTCTGCATAAGCAGCATAGCTCAATAATTAACCAGCACAAGCTTCCATGTTGTACCAAATAACTAGGCTTCTCTGAGTTAAGTGATCTGGATAGCAATGTCATTTTACACAGTTGATGTGACGACACCCTGAGTACTTAGAGAGTACTAAGAGATTACTAATCTGCTTGAGAAATTGGATTCTTTATTAGTTAGTTTATCAATAGCAATGTGATCTAAATCACTCAGATCTTGTACCCTGGTTTATACTCCTACAATAGGCAACAAATAGAACAGCATATAAGGGCCACTGATTCTAGAAAACACCCTCAGAGGATCTCTGTGAGATCACAGTTACCTATATTAGATAATTTATCTTTTTTCACAAAATTCTAAATATTACAAATCCAATATGGCATACTTGAGACCAAAGATACACCCCTGATGAACTCCCTTAAATGTGTTTAATGCTCATGACAAATGTTCTAGTTTTACATCAACTGTTAACTAACACCATATCATAACACCACCCAGAAACTACAAAGATAAGGTTTACAGTAGCTTGATCCCAGGGTATTGTATGGTCCTTCAGAGCAGTACTTCTTGAGGATTTAACTGTTTATTAAACACATTCAGTCTCATTCAGACCCAAGATTGCTGAACATAATTGTTATGCCAATTCAAAAGACAACAGTACTTAAATTTGCTTAAATGTATATTTTCAAAACCAAGTTTTCCTAGGCACAGAGTAGGTTTTTATTGCTGCAGTCAAGATAATTATTCATCTGTGAGGGCAAATGTTGACGGGGGATAGGAAGAGCTGTACAGACATTTGTTACTATACATTGTCTATAGTGCATGGTAATTGTCATTTAGCCTAAATGCATCATAAATCAATTGCAAAAGACATGAACTAGGTGTGACTGTTTTGCTCTGTTCTGTCCTGAAGATGCCTTTCATAGTAGATTGAAAAAAAAGGATGAAGTAATACTTTAGGAGTGAACGATTACAACATTTTAGACCAGTTTTTTCTTTCTCCTCCTGCTTTCCTGTCATCCCCCCTCCCACATTAACATAGACACACATATTCTTACTGAGCTGTGAAAAGAACAGATGACTAAACTGTTTGGAATTGCTGCCACTCTATCACTCTGCATGAACCTGCCTTTCTTTTAGTCAACATAAAATCAGTCCATGTGAGAGAAATGGTTCAGTGTTCCAACATACAATTATATATTATATATAAATGAGTGGAACGATCCTGTGCAACCAAGGTTCATTTATGTTTCGGGCGACTAAAGGCCAGCCCATGTGGTCTGATCCCACAGAAAAACCAACAAAGCACTAATGATTGAAAAAAAAGTCAATGCTGGTCACAATATAAAGGAACAGAACAACCAGGGCCAAGCAGGCAAAAAGCCCAAGGCCAGAGACCCATGCAGACAGTCACGCATGTTGGGGCCAGTGCCTCTCTGGTGGCACAAGTGGAATCTACACAACACTGGCAATATGTTTTGCATTGTAAAGTTTTGCCTGATCGATATACTTAACACCTCGTATTAGAAATTTATGAAATACACAATAATTCCATAACAATTACTTCAGTGTCAGAGAGAAAAAAAGTAGATGAAGGAAAATGGATAGAATGAAAGTAAGTATGCAAGTTGGGTACAAGTATGTGAGAGCAGTGAAAGTGAAATTAAATTAGACAGACAGAAAGAGGCTGTGTTTAGTCTCTTTGATCTGCAAAAGATCTTCTGCTGGTCAACAATAAATACAAATCTAATCTGCAGTACTAGTTTCCTCAAACAATACTGTTCATAGAAATTAGTACCCTTTGTAAGTACCATATGTCATGCAAAGGCTACAGTGACAAAGGAAAAACTCCCACCGAGGTTATGAGAAGGGGGAAAAAAGAAAGCAAGTAAGAAAACAAGCAAGCAAGAAAGAAACTGTGAAATCCCCCTGTTAATCATTGCCAAGCTTCAAAACGCTTGCAACATTAAAGTGACGAAGGGTTGTTTAGCATTTTAAAGTTATAAAAAAGTTATTTACTTAAAAATTTTTTTAGCATAGATTGGACTATAAGGATATTGCACCATCACATGTGCTGGTATGATAAGGGACTTTATGCTTGAAGTCAAAGATTTTTTTAAAATCTTTTTCGAAAACCCACATGTGCGGTAGGGTGGCACAGTCAGTACTGACGTGAACAGTTATAGTATATGCAAATGCATGCTCCTACTGCGGTGATGTATGATAATTTTACTGTCCGAACAAGCTGTAGCTTGTCTATTAGTCTTTTCTATATGCTGGGAAATAAAGCATTGGAGTTAGACCAAATTCTGCTGTCAAATTGTACTATTGATTCTCATTCAGTAAGGAGGATTTATATCTTTTGTTAATTAATTTGTTCTGTAATCAGTCCTGTTGCACAGGTTATTAAGTGACGGCACACTGGCTTGAGTTACAAGTGACAAACTTCACAGTTGGTGTGCAGGGCAGAAAAATCTGTAACAAAAAAATAAATAAAAAAACATTATAAATACAGTACAGTACATTCACTTCAATTTTGATTTAAGACAAAATTGAAAAAATCCAAACATTTACTTAATCAACATTGGAGAACAGGCCAAAGGCCAAAATCTTGTTGTATTCCAATGAAATCTTAAGGAGAACCATTTGACACATTACCTGAAAGGATAGTGCTAAACTGTCAACTTTGTGGATGTCACAAATAGAAGAGAGGCAAGATGCAGACAGTTATTTATTATCGTGGACTCAAAACACAATTAAATAAAACTAACATGAATATTACTAGTAATGCTCATATCACAAGATACAAGATAAGATCTGATCAAGTCACAGACACAGGACAAATCAACTAAACAAGTTGCAGGTGAATACAATTAGAATGTGGCTCCGGTGCAGTGTATGATGGGAAATGGAGTCCTGTGGTAAACATCTTCATAAAAGTCTTGATATTCAAATCACTCACACAGGTCAAAAACACAAAAACAGGACAATTGCAAGAAGATCCTTAGAGTGGAAATTGCTTATCGATTTAAAAATGAGCATAAAGATTTGACTTGGACCATGGGGTCATATTCCAGAGCCCTAAAAAATATATATATATAAATAGCCTTTTTTGTATCAGTGAACATGCACAGCAAACACACACAAACACCACACACACACAAACTCACTCACTCACTCATCGTCTATATAACTTTATCCTGTGTACTTTATCCTGTGCGAGGAGCCTGGAGCCTATCTTGGGAGATTTCGAGTATGAGGTGAAGTACACATTGGATTGGGTGCCAATCTATCGAAGGGCACACACACACTAACCCAACCTAATCTGCATGTCTTTGGACTGTGGGAGGAATACCCGGGGGAAACCACAGGGAGAACATGCAAACTCCAAGCATACAGACCCGAGACGGGAATCAAATCCTTGACCCTGGAGGTGCAAAGTGACAGTGCTAGTAACCACTCAGCCACAGTACTGCCTTACAGATACACAGTTATAATAAAGTAAAATAGAAATATATGAAATGTATGATGTAAAATGTATAAAATATAAGAATTATATTAAACGTACAATATCAATAGGGTATAAGAAGGAGGAGAGG
>JAOVVA010013205.1:0-14561 GCA_028565275.1 Leiocassis micropogon
GAGAGCTCGGCCAATCAGCTCTCTCTGTGCCTCCAGCTGTGAGAGGAAAACAGCATCACCCGGGGTTCGAACCAGCGCTCCCCGGATGATAGGCCGAGCGCTTTACCACTGCGCCACTCGGAGGCCAGTTAGCAAGATCTTAAAAAGCAAGTGCTGCTGCTGTTTCTTATTATAAGGCTAATGCCATACAATAATACCAGGATAAACTGAACAAAGTAATAGCAAAAATATATCAATATCCTTAATATCTTTTTGCAAAAAAAAACATCAGCATTTTTCACTTTTTTAAATTTAAAGAATTTAGCAGACTCCCTTAACAAGAGCAGTTTACATTTTTACCTCATTATATATCTGAGCATACACAGTATATATTAGTTAATGTTTTTCTGCCTGTACATAGATAGATAGATAGATAGATAGATAGATATACACCTATACTGTACCTATACTAATATTAGCATTATTTTTGTGGCTTAGCCATAGCTTTTGTCCCCTTGTTTCCACTTGGATTTTTGTGGTTGCTGTTCAATATGATTAATATGTGACAATATTACCTCAGTGCATGATACTAGCTGGCTAATATTGTGTAGGACCTGCCAAAACAGCTCTGAGGCAATGCAGCATGACCTTCACAAGACCTCTGAAGGTGCACGGTGGTATCTGCCACCATGGTGTTAACAACTTTAAGTCCTGTAAGTTGTAAGGTGGGGCCTTCATGGATCGGACTAGTTTGTTCAGCACATCTAACAGATGCTTGAGATCAAAGATGGCAGTGCGGTATCAGCATGCAGTGGCCAGTCTAGATCCAAAATAGAACTTATTTGTGCACAGAGACATCAACAAGTGTTTGTGTCTATTACTGCCAGACATTGTTAAATTAGAGGAACAACACAATAACCAACCTGCATGATGATCTGGTGGGGAAGCTACCCGATCTTGGCTTGCTGTAGGGACCACAGCAAGCAAGCGGAAGTCAATGCTAGGCTAAGGACAAAAGCTAGCTCTCCCATCCGTCCTGTTATCCAACTTATGCTATAAACAATACACTGGACTACATAAGCTACAGACTACCAAGCATGAATCCAGAGCCTGTCATGTGGCTCAGTGACAGCATGGCGGATGCTTTTATTCAGCTAGATAGGGTAGTCTTGTTCTGTGGTGACAGAAATGCAGCTTTATTTGATATGGCTTGTATATTTACATCAACACCAAGTGGTGTACTATGGTCTAGTTACTGCTTACAATTCCAAAAATGTTGGGACAGTATGGAAATTTGCCATAAAACCATACATAGAGTCATCTTTAGAGTCTGTTCATATTGTACAATATTGAAAAATCTGCAGCAACTCATATTTAACATGAATTTAATTGTTTATTGAAACTATGCACTCATTTCAAATCTGCTGGCTGCAACATTTTCCAAAAAAGTTGGGACAGTTGACTGTTTACCAATGTATAACAATACCATTTCTTTTAATAACACTTTTTGGTGACACCACTAAATCTAGCTACTGTACATAAGCATGTGCATCGATGATTCATGTGAAAAAAGTAATCTTGTCATCTTTAAGCCTATCACCACACACTGCAACCAGAAGCTGTGGATGACTGCAGGAGTGGGATCACTGCTGAGAACCTGTGATGCTACATTCAGAGTAAGTGATAAAGCAGCACTAAGAACAGAGTGCCAAACTTTCCCAGCCTGCCTCTCTTATGTAGATGCACTAAAACAACATCTATGCTTGCCTCAGTGCAGAAGGACACCCCTCCTGCCAACGACCAGGTACTGTGTCTTACCACAGCTGCTGTGAGGAAAACTGAATGCAGAGTCAACAATGAACAGCTCAAACCACATCATAAAGTTCACCAACTGTGGTCGGTCTCATCAGCAAGAATGTTGAGTCAGTGTACACAGAGCAGGTGCAGAGACAAATGGACTGGTGCAGACCTAATAGCTTGTTTCTAAATATGAACAAAGCTGAATAATTGTTGAACAACCACTCCCCACTGAACATTAATGCCCCCACCATTGAGATCATTAAGAGCACTAAATTCCTAGCTTTGTTCATGTTCACCTAGTGGAGAATCATAACTGATTCCTGAACACTGGCTTTATCCTGAAAAGGCTGAGAATAGCCTAATTCCTATCCTTACAGAGGGACTATCAAGAGCATCTTCAACAGCTATATTACTTGGATTGCAAGACACTGCAGTGGATAGTGAGGACACCTGAGAAGATCATTGGTGTCTCTCTTACCTCCGGCAGAGACGTTTACATCACACACTACATCTGTAAAGGAAAGCATCGTGGATGACCAATTTTAATTTATAGACACATTCTAATGCCGTGGATAATCCGTCAGGCAAATCTGCAGGCACCTACAACCTCTGTTGCTTTAGAGGCAATCAGTCCTGGATGTGTTTCTACTTAAGTCCGACAAACTTCTCAGGTGGTGTGTGGACATTAGTTTGACAATGAATACAAGAGTGAATTAATGTCACTTTGGATAGTCATTAATTGGCTCTTGAGTCATGCCGATAATTAACTTGCGATTAGGCTCGCACAGTGTACATACCTCAGCATACAAATTTAATCCAAAATGGCTTCCTTTTCTTCTGGCTACCGTCCTTGCTAATATGCTTGGAACCTATGGTGCTTTGTCTTCACTAAATCTTGTACCAAATCCAAATCCAACAAACTGGGCTAAAGTGGAAACTTGGATTGCGAGTCTCTATTCGGTAAACTGGTGTGTGTGTGTGTGCATATGTGTGAAGCACTAGAATCACAGGTACAGTATGTTTTATAGTGAAACTATGAGCATTTTTACAACTTACAGGGTGGGAACTAAACAGCAGTGTGGCCATAAGGAAGTTCTTAGTGAGGATATGGCCTCCATATTGCATGCAATAATCAAAGCTAAAGCAGTTGATTTAAATCTTAAAGGGGCCAACTTTATTGGTGAAGGCAGTTTAGGTGGGATATGTCAAAACAACGTCCCAAAAAACACATGCTTTCTAGCAGAACACTGCCTCGGGAATCACACTGACATTGCTGGCTTATTTACAAACCTGGCATTAAAAATACTTTCCCTATGTGCTATTTAAACAAGCATCTTTCATTTTCTTCTCACATATAGGACTCCCTTGAGATTATTTTCAATTGCAGCTTCTAACTTGGTAGTAAGGCATTGATCTTGCTAAACTCAAAAGGGGTGAGCACACTTTTATTCTCTAAGAAGGATTACAAGGGATCATATGCAGTGCTTTAGGAAGACCTGACACTTCTACAAAGTGGCTGCAGACTTTAGCACATCTGCATTCAAGTCATGCAGCAAGAGGTGAGGGAGAGTCTTTTGACATACAGAACCAAACAGAACACAGAGTTAGAAATGTATATGTCAGCTTTTGTAATAGTATGAGTGATAAAAGGGATTTCTTAGCTCTCTCAGTGCAGGGTTCTGGCTTGCCACAAATGGCATTTGACCAGTGCAGTGAACAGATTTGTCTAAATGAAATAAAAACAATGAAGCTGTCCAAGATCACTTACAAACTCTCTCTCTCTCTCTCTCTCACACACACACACACACACACACACACATACACAAAAATGTTCAGAGAAGTAGTTAAGGATGGAGAAAGTTTTACTCTAACTCTCATTAGTGCAGAATGGGATAAGAGTGTCCTTGGTGAAGGTCATTTCTTATCCTGTGTTGTCCATTTTTAATAAGATCAAGGTGGAAATGGAAAATAAAATGTATTAAATTGCAGAGGGTTGCATTATTACAGAAACATTGAAAAACACTTTTCATTTTTTTGCATTTTACACAAGCAATTGTATAAGAATGTAATAAATCATGACTATATAAATGAGAGACTACAAGGCAAAATCAAAGTGATCAGTATGAGACTCTCTCTCCTCCCTGTAATGCACTGCATACACTCTGGCAAACCGCAGTGAGAATGCAGAGAGAGTGAGTGATGGTTTGTCAGTGGGAGTGAGTCATTAGCCTAATGGTAATTGTAAGTGGTGGTAATAGAGGAGTAATATGTGTAGACCATCTTGCAATGCACGGTCCTTGGGCATGAGTTATTGACCTATGGAGCAGAGCTGCTAAACTCACAGCCAAGGGTAGCTTTATGACTGATGTAACAAGGAGCTGGTCATTGCGGTTGCTACGCCGTAATGTTCTTCCTCATGCATAATGCAAAGTCCAGAGTGCATGCTAAAGCTAGCAAGAATGCAGGGAGAAAGAAGTAGAAAAAAACAGCACTAGTTGCAGCTGAGAGCTGATATATTAATGCAGGTCTAGCCAATTTATAGCTAAGCCATACAGGCAGATTTCCAAATGAAATACACAATTACACACACGCACACGCACACACGCACACACACACAGACACACACATTAATTATTAAGTGGACTTTCCTTGCTAAACAAGGTAAAACATGGTCTAAAGGGACCATCCGTTCCCTTTGTACTACAGCAATATAAACACTTTTTTTTCTCAGCACAAAACAAATTTCACTCTTGACTTCTTCCACCCAAAAGTATTTTTTTTTTCAATTGACAACCTGACCTCATGGTTGCATATGAAGACCTGCTTAGTATCTCCTACCTACAAGACAAAAGCTGAAAAAACTTGTCTGCCTGTTTCTTTTACTGAGACATCTGTAAATTCAGCTGAACGGGATCTTGCATACAAAATTGCATCTATTTTAGGACACTTTTTGTTACTTGGAGATAAAGCACACTGGGTAGACAAAAAAGTAAAGTGTTTTAAAACTTACTCTTTAGGAGTGCTATCATTATAGATGTTGGAAGTGGGAGTGCCTAATTACCAGAGTATTTGATTGTGTCATGTTGTTGCTCTTGTTTGCATGTACACTTTATGTTGTCTATTTTGGTAAATTTATAGTGCTAACCTGTTTCGTTTCAGCTAGTCAGCTAATTAGGTGTCTTAGCTAGCTAGTTAGTTTTTGTTAATTTATGTCATCAATTTATGTTGTTTGTATGTAGCACCTTGGTCCAGAGGGAACACTGTTTTGTTTCACTGCGTACTGAACTGTATAGGGTTGAAATGACAATAAAAACCTACTGGACTACATGACCTGACTTTAACTTAATCACCCCCACACACACACCCTGGCCCGAAGTGAGAGCAAAATGGTAAAATCATGACCAGCTAATAATATGCACATTAGACGCTCCATGGGCCAGCGCATCTGTGGATAGGGACTAAACACATATTATAAAATAAACAATGAATAAATGGAGACAGAGCTATCATGATTTTTAACAAATTTTTGATAAGAATATGCTAAGAATAGGGTAACTATCATTCAATTTACAAAAAAAGGACCAAACATGCATGACAGCTTTAATGCTAAAACAAATAATTAGCATACAAAACAATTTCATGAGCCTTGATCAAAACCAAAAACATAACTTGAAAAAAATACTGTGCACAACTCCTGCCAGCCAAGACTGGAATGTAATTTGGCACAGGCTCACCAAAACTGGGCAAGTAAATATTGGAAAGGCTTTTCAGAAAAAAAATTCTGTTTTATTGAACCTGTGGCCACTTTACCCTTATGTTCTTAGTTGAACAAAGTCGTACCTTATATGATCTTCTGTTGTTTGTAGTCAGTTTCCCTCAAGGTATGTATTATGCTTTAAAAGATTCCCCTGCTCACTAGAGAGGGTCATCTAAGTTACTGTAACCTTCCTGCCAGTTCTAAACAGTATAGCCATTTCCCCCCTGACCTCTTATTACTTTATTTCCACTTACAGAACATCCATGCCACAGGCAAGGTCACTGAGATCACATTTGCCCCAATTCTGATACCTAATGTCCATGAAAATATAAAATGTTTCACCAATCCTATCTTCACCTCTGGCAGATTTTTTGAATATATTAAATATCTTTAATGAATTTTCACTACACTATTAGTATCTCTGTAATATATTATATTGGCATTTTTGATAAATGATAATCTCTGTAACGTCGCGGGTATTGCGACAGGCAAACCCACGGACAACTACTCCACGGGTTTCCAGTCAGGGTTTCAGAAAACTGAAAAGAAAAGAAAACTGAAAAGAAAAGAAAAGGAGAAAAGAAAACTGAAAAGAGAAAAGAAAAACAGATAAGAAAAAGAAAACTGAAAAGAGAAAACTAAAGGTCAATAAGAAGGATTAACCCTGTCTGGAGGGGACAGTTATAAGGAGACTTAGTTATATATTTTATGTTTGCTTTTTGTTCCATTAGAAGTTTTGTGTTTAATTAATAATCCCACATTATCTCCGAACAGGAAAAGCCTCCCGTAAGTGTGCACAATCACTCCCACAGCTCACACACACACAACCTTCCCTCCGAAGCCCTGCATCAGGGCTCTGTAAAAAAAAGGAAAGTCGGGCGCGCTAGCATAACGCGCTATCCCGCCACATCATAACAATCTCACCTTCAGATTCCTCTTTGTTCTACCAATATTGACACTACACAGCCCCATTGACATCTAATCTGTAAACACCATATGGTGTGTGGTTATGGTATACGGTTTTGAATATTTTCCCAGTTTCTATGTATTTAAAAGTAAAAAAGTGAATAACAAACGAACAAACAAACAACCTAACCCTGAAGTAAGGTGGCTCACTTCACTGCGTGAAATATGACAAAATTATTTTTTTTGAATGACTCAATTTGTTTTGTGCTTCTTAACTGTAATCTGTAGACTTGGCTATAGCTATTTGCATCTTTTTCTTTTTAAACCATAAATTATTTCTCTAGATATATTTTATTTGACTATAAACTTTGTTTATAGTTGTAAGTTTATACCATCTTTTTTTCTTTTCAAATGACTAAATCATGTCTAAACTATGTCTAAATCACAGGCAATGACTGAGTTAATAAGAGAACCTTTCTCAAAATCATTGCTAAATACAGGATGTCAGATTATGTCATTGCTTTTGTGAGAATGAATTGCTTTGATAAAAATGACATTGAACTAACATTGAATGAATGGCTGAAAAATAATATTGCAAATACAACTAATAAAACAACCTAATACCAATGGTGTCCCAACATCTGTAATGCTGCCAAATTAACATCAACATTTTCACAACCAAAAATTCCTGCAGAGATATGTTTTCTTTCAGTGACTGGGTCACTGCTGTCTTATATATAAATGCATGATTTATATTTGAATGGCAACAGACAAACAAAATAGCACTTCTTATCTTTAAATAAGTTATGCTGTATATACAGTCAACAAACAGATATGTTTAGCTCAGTCAACAAACATATGTTTTCTTGTTAAATCTGAACACTGACACTGAACACTGACTGTACAGATTGTGAAAATTTACAGAACTTACTATAGTTATCTGGTTTTGTGGCTAAAAAAGCTATTCATGTTTTTTTTTCACTACAAACAGGTGCATCTCAATGAATTAGAAGATCATCAAAAAGTTGATTTATGTCTGTAATTCAATTCAAAAAGTTAAACTCCTATATTATACAGATTTATTACACAGAGACAGCTAACGAAAACCCAAAATTTTGTATCTCAGAAAATTTGAATATTACTTACGATGAATGAAAAAATAAAAACAACACAGAAAGGTTGGACTACTAAAAAGTATGAACATGTACATCTCTCAATAATTGGTCGGGGCTCACTTTGCATAAATTACTGCAGCAATGTGGCGTGGCATGGAGGTGATCAGTCTGTGGCACCGCTGACATGTTATGGAAGCCCAGGTTGCTCTGATAGCGGCCTTCAGCTCTTCTGCGTTGTCGGGACTTCGAGCAACTTGGATTCTGTGCCTCTCCTCTCTTCCTCCAGACACAGGGACCTTGATTTCCAAATGAAATGGAAAATTTACTTTCATCTGAAAAGAGGACTTTGGCCCACTGAGCAACAGTCCAATCCTTTTTGTCCTTATCCCAGGTAAGACACCTCTGATGTTGTATCTGATTCTAAGAGGGCAGAAGTAGTCTGGGTCACTGGCAGCTCAGGAGTTCCATGTTTACCTTGAGAGAGAGAGAAGGAGAGAGAGAGAAGGAGAGAGAGAGAAGGAGAGAGAGAGAGAGAGAGAGAGAGCTGTTATTTATGGTCACATAATGCATGAGGTGAATGTATATTTAGTGCAGAGTACAAGCAGGGATTCCAGCAGGACTGATTATGGTAGCAAAAACTAAAAGGGAGAGCCAGAAGGGAACACAGACATGAGACCTTATAGGTCAATAGTAGTATTTTAAAATCAATGTGAATTTCTCTGGGAGCCAGTGCAGTGTGGATAAAATAGAGCTCATATTGTCTAGTCTTGTCTGGAGGACTCACTGCTGCATTCTGGACTAACTGGAGCTTCTTTACACACCTAGTAGTATATCCAGATAGTTAGGTGTTACAATAATTTAACTTAGAGGTGATGAACCAGTCTTATTCCATCATGTAGTGGCAATATATTTCTTTTCTCCAAAATAAAAAAGATAAAAGAATGCTATCCTAAGTAACATTACCTATATGAGCTTCAAATGAAAGACTGGAATCTATAATCATACCAAGGTCTTTCACTGCTATACATGATGAAACAGAAAAGCCATCCAGAGTTAGTGTGTGATCAGAAAGCTTATTTCTAACTGCATGTTATCCTAATACAAGTACTTCTGTCTTGTCAGAATTAAGCAGAAGGAAGTTAATTAGCACCCAGTGTCTAATGTCCTTCACACATTTCTCAACTTTATCAGGGCCCAAGCACTATGACATCAGCTTGATGGCGACTAACTATGAAGTCATCGCCATTTCTCCGATAAAGCTGTTTTTAAATAGTGCTGATGTCACGAATTTATCAAGGCCCCACTTGTTCTTTAAAGTATTCTTTTTTTTCACATATTTTTTTAATCATTTGGACCCTTTTGGGGATCTTAAAATGCTCAAAACCTTGGCACACAGATTGGACACATCTGTTGCCATTAGGAGGCCTGTGATGGGCATGTGATGTCATCTCATGGGCTCAACTCAACAGGAGGTCAGATATTTTGGGTCATTTGCAAAATGCACACAATGGACACACATTACATACAGTACACTACACACACACACACACACACACACACACACACACATACACACACACACACACACACACACACACACACACACACTACACACTACACATCCTACACACACATATTCTATACACACACTACACATCCTACACACACACACACACACACACTACACACTACACATCCTACACAAATGATGACTAAGCACCTGCACCATTACAATCACCAACAAATCTGGCCCACATTGAGTGACATCAGCAACCGGGAATTTTTGGAGGGCTTAACATGCTCAAAAGGCACACAGGTTGTATGTTGCACAAAGCTAGCGATGGTGCAGGTGTTTGGACCGATCATCATTGCTTGCAACTATATTTAAGCTTGGATTTTCATTAGGCTTTGCCGAGACATATAACTGTGTGTCTTTAGCATAACTGTGGAAACAAATGCCATGCTTACGAATTATGCTACACAGGCTCAATCTGGTGGAACCTGCTAGCAGCTAGCAGATGATCAGTTTAGCCTGTTTGTCTGCTCTATGGCCAGGTTTCTGGATAATCACTGATGACTCTTATTAACCTCTGACTGACAATGACAACTTATTAACTGACTGACAATGGCATATATCATTAGCACCAAAGTGGACTACTACCTTGTAAAAGGCCCTGGGGACTAATATTACCTGCCATCTCCGGCACCCTTGCTCCTGGCATACATCTAACTCCTGCAGCTAGTGCCCCTAAAGGCCTATTCATTTTATGTGCTTCAGAATAGAGTCTCCTATAAACAGAATGCAGCATTACTATTAAAACCACTCAGGGCCGTGTCAAGGATCTGGTCAAGGTTCTAGAGCCAGTTCTGAGACTAATTCAGACTAACTCAATCTTAGAACTAAGATGATTATATGAAGTACATATTATAATAAGCTTAGGCGGTTATATTAAGTCTAGGTAGTAAAGATACTATAAATCTTGTGTTTCTTTATTGCAGGTAATGAGTGTAAGTGTAGGTCTAATAAAATAATATTTTATCTGTCCTCTACTCAGTTAAATTTACATTGATGTTAGAAGGTATATTGGGCTTCTGAGGATTCTGCAATCAGAATATTTTAGTTCCTGACATGGCATCAGAAATATGGGTTCTTGAATTGTTTGTTTACTTTATGAAACAATTACCCAGCACGAAAAAGAAAGTGTTTTTACCTTTTGAAAATGCACCATGTCCATGTTGCTCAGGCCTTCAGTGTATATTTTCACTGTTTTTCAATCTATCTCAATAAAGGCTGAATGCCACTCAGCTTCCTGCTGTCACTTGTGTTTGCTTCCTGTCTTCATGCCCTGACAGAAACTAAAAGATATAATATATTGAAGCTCTTAGAGGAGAAGCATCATGGGGGGAATGAAATAAAAGACAAAGAAGAGAAAACCACCTGTGAGCAAACATAAAGGAGCAGAGACACTGTTACAGCTGCTTAAAATAACCATAAATGTCCAGTAGAACCTCACCTTCATAAACATTTATACACTACTGCTGAGATAATGCTCTGTCCTTGTTACCCCTTTCACAGTCACTTTAAGTTTTCATGAAACATCAGACAAATTGTGTATCAATAGTTAATTATGTATAAAACACTACTTCAACATTATGATGGACACTGCTTTATATCTATATATACATGTCTCTGAATTATGACATTTATAAATAATGCATCTTGATGTATCTAAAGTGGAGCAGCCTACAATGGGAATCTAAAAGCAACATATGGTAGTGCAGGAAAACATATTCAAGCTAATCCAGAAATTGGCATCAGTACAGCATAATTAAAAAACGCATGACGGTAATTGTAGGACATTCCATAACCATAAATTAAAAACCTGAATAAGTAGGATGAAAAGAGCATTAATTATACTGAAAAGCAAAATGCAACAGGATGCTCTACAGGTTTAAAAGAAACATATGATTTACACATTTTACTGTATGTATACACCATATGATATTGACTACAATGATTAACACATTTATAACATGGGATGCTAAATGTTATGTGATCTAAGGTAAGGTCACTGTCATGTTAGGGCCAAAGTCCCTGTATGTCACATGTCTCTCTAATTACTCTCACTTGTGTCTCATTATGCCTTTGTAGCAGTACTGTACTATGTTCTAAGTTCTAGTTTTTCAGTCTCTTTTTGTTGTTGTATTTTTTGCTTTTGCCAAAGTTTAAGGTTTGTTTTTTATGTTTTTTGGTTATTTGTTTTCATAAATTCACACAATGATTTGTCAGAAAATTGGCCGATAAATGGATACAGCAGACGTGAGCTCTTGAGATCCAGCAGGAGATCCTGGAGAGGATCTTCCTGATGTGGAAGTAACAGGGGAGGTAAACTTGGATCAAGGCCACAAAGAAATGGGTTGAAGCCATGCCTGGAAATACTATGAAAAGATTAAAAGCAAAAGAATGCTGCACAGAATTGAAGTAAACGAATGATTTCCAGGATTAGGATTTTTTTTCTTCGAGAAGGGGCTTCTGACCAGGCTATTACCATCTCCCACCCTCCCTACATTACTGAGAAAGTCACTCCACCTCTTTGCTTGTCTGAGGATGTCCCTCAACCCCTCCTCCTGGTAGAGGATGCCATTGCAGCATCACTTCTTACTTTGCCCCAAGACTCCCCTGAGGATGTTACTTTGCCCTCCTGCTCCACTGAGGATGTCACTCTGCCTTCTTGTTTAGCCAAGGATGTTTCTCTGCCTCCTTGCATGGCTGAGGATGTTGCCCTCCATCCTTTCTCTTCTGAGGGTGTCACTGCCTGCCCTTACTCCTTTGAGTACTTGCTTCAATCATTGCTTCTTGCTGCTGAATGTATATCGCTCTCCCCTTGCTTCAAAGAAAATGTTTCTCCTCCTCTGGTCTTTCAAAGGATGTTGAGCTAATAGGGTATTGTTCTCAAAGAACCGTGTCAGCCAAAGGGATTGAGAGCTCGGTAAGAAGTCAGGAACTGCTGCCTAAAGCCTTTTTGGGCTCAGTATAAATTGTGACATGTTTGTCAGCGTTGTTAATGTCGAAGATTGGAGCATGTTCAAAAATTTCTGCTGATCCCTCCTGTCATTAACGCATTACCAAATTTACCATCTCATTTTTATTACTAAAATAAATAACTTTTCAAAAAAGCTTTGAATGAGATTGTGAAAATAAGGGCATGGTTTTGCATGTACACGGTTTTACATGTGATGCCCCCAACAGGTATATACTATACACCTTTCCCTGCCTGGCTCAAGTTCTGTATATTCTAGGAGGACATACAAAATGTTAACATCTGCATTGAGTTTAATCATACACAAAACAGTGCATCACTACTTATATTCATGACAACATTTAAGGGATAACAAACTTGATTAAAACAGAATCCATGTATGACGGCTCCTGCATACACTCGTATTGAGTGTAACTGCAACAGTTAAAGAAAAAATAAAGATCGCAAATATAAAGTTCGATTGTGTTGCATATATGATTGTGATTCTCTTTCTCTTGGCGTGCAATTTTCTCTTAATCATGTTTATTAGCCATTGAGAGTGATTATTAATAGGCTATAAAAAGTACCACATAAATTTATGCCACTGTAAATACTGACATGTATTTTCCTATTTGGATAATGCTATATTACTTCCCCCACTGTTTGCATTTGTTTGCAACTTTTGGGTGTGATTGATGTCTTCATGCAGCTGTAAATTTGTGTTAATTACAGATTACACGAATATTATTTCTCTTCACTTGGAGAGAACAAATTGGAGCCTCATGCCGGTGCGCTCCAGCTTCGGGATACCTGTACATGTGAGAGAGTGCAGACTCTATGTCTATAGACAATATCTTTAGGTCAGCATCTATCCATTTACAGTAAGAGACAATATGAGGTCATTATCATATAAAAACTTGGTAATAGTTTGTAATAGCCAGTAGTGTCATTTTAGTTTCACTTCCTGTTGGTAGTGACAGTACGGTTTCATTAACAATTGTTTAGGGCTTGGTAGAAAATTTTTAAACAATATTATGTCGATAACATGTCCTTATTGCTTGTGTCAAAATGTGCTGTAGAGTTGTTTTCATGTCCTTACAAATTAGCTTAAATCCTTAACAGCTCGATGTGCTATGCGTGAAAAATTAACTGAACTGGAACTGATCACAATAACTTCAGAGCCAATTTTAAAACAGGTGATGTCGTGAGTGGTTGATAGCAGTTTTGGCTCAGTAGAATGGGGTTCTTATTAACAAATAGGAAAAATGTGCAATACACTTTTGCTTATCCATTTTAAGAAACCAAATACACTTTACCTAAACAATGTGAAAATGCTTTTACTTAGACATATTTCTGATTTTTCTTTGGCTGTCCATCAACTCATACTGAGTAAGCCTAATCAATTCAGTTTCTAACCAGATAAGGCCTGTCAAAATGTTTTCTATGCTCCTCCATCCACATTGTAATCAGAACAGAAAAAAACTTGGTATCGTTGACAGCAGAAATGCTTTTCAACATTTAACCACAAAAACAGACATTGCCAAACAGACTGATTTAATCAGTGATTATTTACCCATTCATGTTAGCACAAACAGTAATTAGTTGAGTGAAGAGATAATCACAAAGCTCCAGTTTGTCAAATGCAAACTTTAAGGTGATGTGACAGAGAATGATAATGATTGATGATGCTAATAATAACTCATTTCCTGCTGAAACTTTTATAGGTCGCCCATAATGCAAAATCACGTTTTGATTCTTTTTTTTTTTTTTTTTTTAGAATATTTTAGAAATATGAGAAAAAATATCTTCCCTCTTATTATTTTTCCACCTGTGTAGAAATGTTAAACTTAGCCAGCCTGTTGAACTTAAACACACTGAGATTAATGTGACTGATAGTTGCTTAAGTTGAATTAAATCTTTGAGTTAGTAATTTTGATGAATAACCACAATGTACCAGAAAATTTGTGTAGGAAGGTAAAAATAGAGGTAGCCACATACAAACAGGTTGAGAACAAGTGCCTACAAGAACAAGCGTTAATTTGTAATGACATCCGCAATGTTAACCTGTATTTAAAAATGATGGATCTTGAGGTCAATATCCTGGCCTGTCTGTTTCTGTAGAACTAAAGAAGCCTAGGTTATCTGTATTAGCAAAACTTAGCTAATGTTTACAGTGCTGGCTGTGTGTCTTGCTAATGTAGATAACCTTTAGTCTCACTGTGACTTCATGCACAACTTCAGACACATAAGACACATTACTTCAAGATCGCTCATGACAGCATTTATTTTACAGGTTAACATTGAGGATTCCATCAGGAATTAAGGTGGGTAAGGTGTTGGACTACTAATCAGGTGCATTTGTGTGCAACTTTTGGGTGTGATTGATGTCTTCATGCAGCTGTAAATGTGTGTTAATTACAGATTACACGAATATTATTTCTCTTCACTTGGAGAGAACAAATTGGAGCCTCATGCCGGTGCGCT
>JAOVVA010013294.1:0-16897 GCA_028565275.1 Leiocassis micropogon
AACAAATTTGATATTTTAAGTATCTGTAAGTACTTAAGTAACAGTAACTGTCACCTTAAAGTTCCACCAACTTAAAAGCTTTCAGACTAGTGATTTTGTGTCTGACATTATCAGAGGCAACAGGGCACTGGTGGCTCAGTGGTAGGTGTTTTGCCTGCCCTGTGAAAGGCCCGAGTTTGATTCCCAACAACTGGATGAAGTGCCTGTCCCAAGCCCTGATAAAATGGCAGGGAGGGCATCAGGTGTAAAACCTGTGCCAAGCTTGTGTGCGGACTAGATTGTCTGCTGTAGCGACCCATTGCCGGGAGCAGCCAAAAGACCAACAACAATTTATTTGATTTGAATGAGTACAACAAACTTAAAAACTCATAGTTCCGTTTACTTTAAACTGGAAACATCATTACTTAAAAAATTTGATGTAACTGATGTAAAACTTTTTAAGTTTTGCCAACTTATTTGGGTTCACAGTGCACTAAGTTACCATGTTGCCACCTTTGTTTTACATATGAAATACTGTATTTGCTTTTATAGCACGACAATACTATAAATTTTAACTTAATACTATAGATAATAATATATACTATAGATACTACATAATACTATAGATTTTGCCTTATGTGCAGTATAAAGCAAATATGTTGCATATTTAACATGCATGTATTAACAGAAAAAAAACCCACACTGATACTTGGGACAAGTGCTTTCAGAATTAATGTATTGTAAAGTTTTTTTGTGAATCACTCGGCCTGTCTGCTGTGCTTCGATGAGCTTTTCTGGCCAGGAGAGACTCGGTCAAACACACACACACATTGTCTGTCAGAAAGGTCTCTTTTTATTAACAGCAAAAGATAGAGTTTTTATATGTTTGACCAAACACTGACATGTTTGTGCCATTGACATCTGTTACTACAAAGAACATAAACCATTGTAAAATGTCCTGGTGAGATCCTGAAGAACAAAGGAGTGGAAGTTAGATAGGTGCCCATCCAGAGATGAATTAGGAGGTGTTGGCTCGTGTTAAGGGGAGTGGGGAAAAGAGAGAGAGAGAAAGAGAGAGAGAGACATAAAGAGAGAATGAGAACTTGAGCGTGGGAGCACCTTTAAGAACAGATGCAAGATTTAACACGTTTAACATGTCAGATCTATGAGGAAGAGAGTAGAATTAACTTATTTTATATAAAATAATTCGCTTACATGTATGAACAATTTCATTATATTATAGACATTCTTTTAATTAAATAGGCTATTTTACTAAAATGCCCTTTTCAGAAGCTAGCTAATATTTTATTACTATTTGTACTCACTCACTCACTCATCGTCTATACCTCTTTATCATTTATCCCACTATTCGAGAAATCATCTTTGGAGTATGTTCATGATCTTTCACGAGGACATACTTCCTTTCATCTCATTCAACGCAAAGTTCTGGCCAATGCAGTTTCTAATTTGAATAAAGATAATATCATAAGCAGAAGCTTACTGATCTTGACAGGTATAATCTGCATGAGGTGCAATACTCTTAAATAGGCACATGTTTAGGAAAGGCATCTGAGACTGTAAAGAATAGCAAAATATGGCAGCACTCAGACAGACATGACATGTACCAACACACTTCCTTGTTCAGATATATTTTCTGCTACAACTGATTGTGATGTAAAGTTTATAAAGACACCCATATCAGTCAAATGTTCTATTTTGTCTAACTGTCAGGGTTGGAGTCTAACACCTCTTGTGTCCACCATGTGAAGACCATCAAACAAGGTACAAGATAACATACTATCAGCTATTGATGAATTCAAGATAGTTCTTCAAGTACTTTTATTCCCTTTTCTCTTTTAGCCCTTTATGCCATGGTACTGGATACTGGATTTAGATGCTGATCTATTCTGTGTAGCTCGGGACCACAGCCACAGCTTTATTTTTGGCCGACAGAATTGTGCTCTTGTACCACTATCTGGACCTACTCATCCCCTACGTGTTGCTCATCCAATCAGAGGTACAGTAATGACATTATTCTTGAGTGTTCCTGTTCCTCCATTGGCTAACAGGGTCACCCATATTGTTTTTGAACCAGAAAACCAGATAATTTATCTGCCATCCTAGTGTGTTCACGGGTACCACATGTGTAATTCATATTAATGATTAATGACTGGGATAAAACCCTACTCTGTGAGTAACTGCAGGGTTGTGATGAATTCCATAAATACTGATTAAAATATTAGAACCTATAGAAAAGATAAAAAACTAAATGTTATGGGTAGTACTTTATTTTGGATTATACCTTTATGAAGGAAGCATTCACATGGGATATGCAGGTAGTCACACAAAAACAAACAACTTGGTTAATTTTTAACGCACATTTGCTCTTAGATAAAGGTCATATAAAGCTATACAAGTGTATTGCGTGCAATTTATAATTAAGTGTGAAGTAATTTTGTTTAATTGGACTAAGATAAATCAGGTGAAGGTAAAAAGTGAACAATACTATGTCTAAATTGCAGCAGAAGAGCTATATTAACTAAAATATTTACGGTCTTATCAATATGAATGTTTTTTTTTAGAGTGTGGGACAATGGCAATCGTAAAAATGATGCTAATATATGATGCTAGATCATAGCAACTTACAAAACTCAATTGAATCTACTAAAATGTCTACAAGGTAACAGTTCAAAGTTTAAAATGTTAAAACTTTAGTTCTAGAAGGAGGCTATTTTATCATGAATAGAGTTAACGTACCTGCAGGAGCTGTTTTTCAATCGAAAAAAGTAATAGGTTTGCTCAACATTCCTCCGATATCCAGAACAGGAGAGTACATACGCAGAGATTCCTTAATGCACATTGTAGTGTCTGGTATTTTACTGAGGTCCTTCCTAAAATTCATAAAGTGAGTTAGAGACCCAAAGAGATGAAAAAATAAGAAAATAAACAGTGTGTTAAATATGGACTGTCTAGGATTCATCAGCTTAATAAAAGCAACATCTGATACACATACTAATATGAACAGATAATCTATAACTGTTACCATTTTTTTCTTATTACATTTCCCTGTCAAATATATCTTAATATATATAGACATAGACCACTGCGATTTACTCCAGAAAAAGAGTGGTATAAAAAAGTTATGTGAAAAATTGGTGGAGAGCATGCCAAAACGCATGAAAGCTGTAATTGCAAATCAGAGTTACTGTATTCCACCAAATACTGATTTCTTAATGTTAGTTAATTTACAAATTATTAGCTTTTTGTTTTATTTGAGTTATTAAAGCTCTACAAATACTGCACGATCTTAGGTTATTTTGATGTGTTGTGATGTTGTAATTTCCTTTAAATATACACTCTAAATAATAATAGTTATATTTAAAATTCAGGAGAAGTTTTGTCAGCAGTTCACAAAAAATTAAACAAAACTGTTCATCTCACCAATACATGCAAGAAGAAAAAAACATAACAAACTGATTATTTTGCAGTGTTCTCTTATTTTTTTCCAGTATATATGATGCCAGGGATGCTTGCTGAATATTTTTTCTCACTAAGCCGTCTGACTACATGTGCTTATTGTTATTGTGGCTGATTGGTCAAACATGTGATTGAGTCACATGATGAGTCATGTGACTATTGTTGCTGCGTCCGAACGGAGCGGAGGAAGAGTAGCGTTTCTTCCTCACAAATCTACTCAAGTGAAAGTAAAAAGTATGGCGCAGCAAAACTACTCTTTTTTTTTTTAAGTAAATGTAACAGAATAAATTGTAAGAAGAAATGAAGAGGACGTTGAAGATTTTCACGAAGATTAAGTTTATTACAGCATAACAGTAAAAGAATAGCGTTCTGGATTCAGTGGAGTCAAAACTGAATACTGAGCTATTTCTGACTGAACCTTTATACCATTTTACACAAACCTTCTTGCTCTTTATGTAAATGAGAATTCGCTTTAAATGTAAAATAGATGAAACAATGGAGAGAGAACCTTCTGCTCTCACCTATTTGAATAGACCTAAAAAGTCATGCGTCCTTTCGATCATAGTATGGTTCTCGATGGCCCACTGCCGCTTTATAAGTGATAAAATGTCACTCTGATGATATTTACTTGTTAGGGAGACCTGGGAGAAACACTTCTGTGATAATTAAATCATATGGTAAATACAGTAGGCATGCTTTAATACACGTTTAAGAGTGAGGACTGTGTCGGGAAAGACTATAATTTCTTACAGTCCCCCCTTTAATGCTCTTGGCCCAAAAGAAGCATCACAATCACTTCCTTTTTTTCAGATAACACCTTCCTTCCTGGGCAGGTGCCCAGTGGTGGTGAAGCCCTGCCTTAGGGCCTACCCGTCATTGGGTCATCACCTTACGCACACTGGTTACAGCTCTATTCTTAAAAGTTAATTATCACAGGATCTCTTTTTTTTAATGCAATTTCTAGGGTTAGGTAGTGGCAATCGAGAACCATCACAGCCAGCGGGAACAGCCTACAGTGATCATTGAATTGTCTGCAGATCATTCCGAAATCTTATTGGTGGAACCGATACTGGAATATCCCTGAATTTGAACAGTAACGGACATTCTGGATGGAGAGGGATTGACTACAAGCCGTTAGATAAATCAAGAGCCGAGTAAAACCTAGCCTCTGGTAAGAGAGATGCTAATACATTGGGGGTGGAGGCTACTACAGGTGCACACGTCTGTGTACATTTGTTAAGATCCCTGTAGCCTATACATAATCTCTAAGAATTGTCTGGTTTGTGGACAGACCAAATTGGAGTTAGTGATGGAGAAAAACAAGTTCTAATGACACCCTTCTCTAGTAAGGAATCTACAGTAGGGATTTACCTCCTCCGGATAACTGTACTGTGTAAGAGAGGGTGGATCACGTCCCTGAGTTTTTACTTCCATAACACTAGTATCAACGCGACCACAATCATGTTTAGATCTTGCAAAGTCATCCTTGTTTTGATCCTACAGTTCCGACAATTCTGAATCATCCACCTTTAGCCGTGTATCCAAATCATAATCCTCTGACTTCCTTATTGCATGTATTGCATGTACTTCACAATCTTATCTTCACTTTTTGGATTACGTCTATAACTGTTGCCAAAATCAATTATATAGCCATGGTTCATCATGAAGTCTGAACCTAAAATACTGCAACCTGTGATGCAACAGAAATTGTTCAAACTCTTTTAGCCTTACTGTATTTTTGTTGTGTTGTATCTGAGTGGAGAGTTGTTAATGAAGCACCAGAATCTACTAACCAATCATTGCATCAGCCTCCAACATCAATATGTATGATTGATCTACCATGTTTGTCTCGTGACTGGGGTGCTACATGTGTTATGGAGGCCTGAGATCCCTATGTTGAAAATCCCTATGTTGAGGCCTGAGATCCCTATGATTTAACTTGTGAGTTCTGTTTCTCTCTGTGAGAACGCATTTTCTCATTCTCCTTACTCAGTCCTTTGACTGTGGCCTGCAACTCATTTAAGTATTTTTTTTTACTTGTTTTCTTGAGAGAAAGCTTACATGCTCTAGAAATATGCTCTTTTTGGCCAGATGAATAGCATACTGGAAGACTACCAGGATTATAAGGAGGTGGTCTTTCCACTCTCTCTTCAGAAACATGGTCTTCTTTTTTCTAAGAGATCTTACGACCACTGTTCTGCTATGGGTTTTTAACATTGATTACCAACACAGGATAGGGTTTCCTAGCATTAGCATTATTGTTATAAAACTGTGTCATTTTGGCAATAATGTCACTATAGTCAGAATGAGGTGTCAGAATCATTGTCACAGCAGAACGAGTAAGTGGATCACACGTGTTAATCAAAGCAGTCATCAAAGCTGACATCATTGTAATTAATATATGCACGTTTTGAACGTCTCCAACAATCGTTGATGCTGCTGGGTGTTCCCTTTTCTCATTCTCGTTTATTCTATCCCAATTAACTGATATCATTCCTAAGACTGCAAGTAATGCCTCTTTCCTCTCAGATCTATTCGCAGTTCTCTTCTTTAATTTCTGATCTAAAGCACCAGATGAAGTATCTGGTAAGCACCTCTTGAACGAAACACATCCGTCGCCATCTGTAAATTGGTAAACTTCAGCATATTCCTCCAAATTTCTCAAGAAGTCTAAAGGATCTTAAAGAAGTAAAAGTATATATTTTTGATAACTTCTACTAATTAATTTGGGTTAAACCCTCTGACCATAGTAATAGTCATTGGTTCCTCCTCTCCTTCATTAAAACACATAGTTGTAGTAGCATGAAGTCTGACATTTCCAAAAATTGGTTACTTAGCAATTTTTTATTGTTGCTTTTCTCAGCTCGAACAGCTTGAAGCGCATTGGCAATTTTCCCTTTTTTGTTGAATTTTAGAGTAAGCCTCAAACTTAGCAATAGCCCACTCATACGGTTTATCAGTAACCATCTCCATTCCATCAAACATTCCCTGTGAACCATGCTTAGTGATGTATTTGACAATAATTTCTTCCATTTTGACAAACCGTTTAAACTGTATCAAAATACAACAATTATTCAAAATGTCTAGTCTATGTGTCTGTTATTTACTTTATCCAGATTAAAAGTGACAGTTTACGTCCAAACTTTTAAACCTCCGTGTAACACTGAATAAAATAACTAGTTAAGCTTTTTATAAGCATAAACTATTTGTAAAATCTTAAACAATTAAAGAAAGACAAAAACACACTGTCACAACACATCGGACAAAACCACAATACGTCGGGTCTTTATGCCATTCTTATTCTTTCTTTCTAGCCACAGTACGTCGGGCATAAAACAACATTTCTTATCTAACACACTTGGCACAATACATTGGACAAAACCACACAACATCAGGTTAATGTTTTAAATTTACACAGAGCCATAGTGCGTCGGGCTCATTACCTTAATTCTGAGACCACAACTCCACAAACCAGTTTCAATTACATTAGAAACATACAACTTTGTTTCAGTTACCTTAGAAACAAACAATTTAATACACTCTGCCATCACACTGTGTCGGGTTGATTCACTTGCTTTAGATTCTTAACAGAATTACATCAGACCAACACCAAGTTTCAGTTACTTTAGAAACTCATAAACTTAAACACTTTGCTTCAGTTACATTAAAAACATGCAACTTTGTTTCAGTTACCTTAGAAACAAATAATCTAATACAATTCTGCCACCACACTGCATCGGGTTGATTCACTTACTTTAGAATCAGAAATTATAACAGACCAACGCCAAGTTTCAGTTACTTTAGAAAGTCGTAAATTTAAAAACTTTGCTTCAGTTACGTTAGAAACAACAATTCTGGTACAACTTTGCCGCCACACTACATCGGGCTGATTCAATTCCGTTAGAATCTAAACAGAATTGTATAGAATAGGCTTAAGGACTCCTCCTGGTAATACTGAGTAAAAAATCTCAAATTTCCTTCAAATTTCTTTTCTAGATTTTTTTTAAATTTCCCTGGCAAAAACAGCATAGATAATGAAAAAAAAAAAAAAACCTTTCTTACCTTTCCCCGCTTTTTTTTTGAAATCCCTCGTTGGGTGGCTCGCCAATGTAAGAAAAAAATTAAGTGATAAAATGTCACTCTGATGATATTTAGGCTACTTGTTAGGGAGATCCGAGAGAAACGGCTCTGTGATAATTAAATCATATGGTGAACAGGTATTCTTTAATACACGTTTAGGAGTCTGTGTCGGGGCAGACTATAATTTCTTACAAAATGTACCTTGTTACTACCCACCTCTGGGTTTGTTGACGGTGAAGTGATTGGTCGCTTTATGTCTCAGGGAGCCCTCATGTCTGTGTTTCCTTCTGGCTCTCTCTTTTAGTTGTGCTGTCATAGTTAGTCCTGCCTGAGTCCTTGCTTGCACTCTGCACTAAATATACAGTACATTCACCTTATACACTGTGTGATGGTAACCATACCTAACTGTTTGTTAGGTGTTGGATACCCATCTCTCCTACTCTTCTGCTCCGTCCTCTTCTCCTCTCTCTCTCTCTCTCTCTCTCTCTGTGGGTTAGGGTGCACCACCCCTTCCCTGCACACAGTGGAGAAGTCTATGGTGCTGAGTAGGCTACAATATGTGTTTGCCGTTTTAGATTCGATTGTGCAGTTGTTTGTTTTTTAAAATTAAAACTAGGTTTTTTCCCTGTTCTCATATCAGTGATTCTTGAGAACTATATATATATATATATGGGTTGGACAAAGAAATTGAAACACTGGCCAATTAAGTGTTGGAGGTTTCATGGCTTCATTGATTGCAGAGTGAAAAGGTTTAATTACCAGAGTAGTAGCACAGTTTTGCTTAAAATATTGCAATGCACACAATATTATGGGTGACATATCAAAGTTCAAAAGAGGACAAATTGTTGACCAAGACAGCAAGTCTTTGTGATGTAAGAGCCACGGTAACCAGGGTAATGTCAGCATACCACCAGGAAGGACAAACCACATTCAACAGGTGTAACTGTGGACGCAAGAGGAAACTGTCTGAAAGGGATGTTCTCGTGCTAACCCGGATTGTATCCAAAAAACATAAAACCACATCTGCCCAACTCACTGCAGAATTAAATGTGCACCTCAACTCTCCTGTTTCCACCCAAAACTGTTCGTCGGGAGCTCAATGTACATGGCCGGGCTGCTATAGCCAAATCTTTGGTCACTCGTGCCAATGCCAAACATCGGTTTCAATGGTGCCAGTAGCGAAAATCTTGGGCTGTGGACAATGTGAAACATGTATTGTTCTCTGATGAGTCCACCTTCACTGTCTTTCCCACATCTGGGAGAGTTACGGTGTGGAAAAGCCCCAAAGAAGCGTACCACCCAGACTGTTAAATGCACAGAGTGAAGTATGGGGGTGGATCAGTGATAGTTTGGGCTGCAATATCATGGCATTCCCTAGGCCCAATACTTGTGCTAGATTTTGACTTGCACTGCCAAGAACTACTGAACCATTCTGGAGGACCATGTGCACCCAATGGTTCAAACATTATATCCTGAAGGCAGTGCAGTGTATCAGGATGATATTGCACCAATACACACAGCAAGACTGGTGACAGAGTGGCTTGATGAACATGAAAGTGATGTTGAACATCTCCCATGGCCTGCACAGTCACCAGATCTAAATATTATTGAGCCACTTTGGGGTGTTTAGTGGGGCGAGGAAAACGTTTTCCTTCACCAGCATCACGTAGTGACCTGGTCACTATTCTGCAAGAAGAATGGCTCAAAATCCCTCTGTCTACTGTGCAGGACTTGTATCTGTCATTCCCAAGACGATTTGATGCTATATTGGCCACAAAAGGAGGCCCGACGCCATACTAAAAACACAATTCTCCCCGTGCTTGGTGGGTTTCCTCCGGGTACTCCGGTTTACTCCCACAGTCCAAAGATATGCAAGTTAGGCTAATTGGCGTTCACAAATTGCCCGTAGTCTGTAAAATGTTGTGTGAGTATGTGTGTGTGCTTTGCGATGGGTTGGCACCCTGGGTGTACTCTGCCTCGTGCCCTAAGCCTCCTGGGATAGGCTCCAGGTCCCCGCAACCCTGAATACAGGATACAGGATAAAGCAGTTTAGAAGATGATTGAGAGTGAGTGAGTGAGTATTATCACTATATTACTATATTAAATGCTATTCAATCGCTTCTTTGAGGACATCCCTGTAAATAGTAAAGAAGTGTCATTATGCTGATGTCATAATTCATCCTATATACCAGCAAAACACACATTTAAATAATTTACTTTCTAAATTAGCCTTTAGTTAGCTAGTGAATCCCTAGATTTGGTGATTAAATTATTTTGTTCCTTTGACTTGATAAAAATGGTGACATCAACAAAAGCTATTCAGTGACTATAAAGAGGACATTTGTTTTTTTGTATTTTGTTTCAATACTAAAAAAATATTATACTTCTGCCAGAGTGCTGAACTTTCATTTGCATGAATGACTTATGTAACAATTACTACCAGGATTTTGGCATTGTCAGATGTCATGTGACTCAGATGTCATGTGACTCAGAACCTGACTAGAGAATAAAGCTGATGGTGTAGAGTGGGTTGAGGAAAATATTTAAAGCTGTGGGTTGTGGAACATATTTATACAACCTTTCACTTCACCCCCAGAGGAAACCTATAAAGCTATTATTTTTTTTAGAACATACAAATATAATTATGTTGGCTCATTTGCTCTTGAGCTCTTGATCAAAAAATTATTTAGTAAGAGGCCATTGACATTGAGGTTACAAGAAAATACCATTGTATTTCAAAAATAAAGAAATGCATTAGTTAAACAGTATATGGATGTAAGATGTTATAATTAATTTAATGGTAGGCCTGATGAAAGACACATAGATGGTTTCCATAGTCTCAACTAAGCCTTTCTAAAGAAGATATGGAAAATCCATTTGTTGACCATGTTAATTTTATGTACATTACCTAATCAGCAGGAAATGTATGTTTGAGTAACTTCTTGCCTTTTTATATGGTCCTATTAAAACAAAAAATAATTACCAATAGCTGCCAAATAATAACATTCATAGAAACATTCATATCTCTTTTAACCAAGTTAAACTTTAGATGATTTGGTCAAAGCAAACTATGCATATGTTTTAAAATATTTTTTAGACTGTGTAAAAGTATTAATATTAAAATATAAAAGTTACAATAAAATTAAAAGGAATAATTCTTTATTTATTCCCTTGTTATCTAAAGTAAATAACTATCACAATTTGTGTTTACCATAGCCTGAGTAAACTGTGATTCTGTGTTAATTCATTTGGTTATTTAGAAATTATTTATTTGCAGTGTAAATACAAATACATGTTATGTTTATATGGGTTTTCTCTGGGTTCTCCAATTTCCTCCCAATTCAGGTTGGTGGATTGGCTACTTGAAATTGCCCTAGGTATAAATGAGTGTGAGAATGTGTGTGCATTCTACATCCACTTATGTATATAACATATTTTACACATTTATCTTTATAGAAATAATTAAATACACCAATGAAAACTAAAGTCCCATGTCTGGGATTATACAGCATGTGTAGGGCCTTTATCACTCTACTTTTTTCTCTACAAAATGTAGCTAGTTCATTGTAGCTGCTATAGCTAGTAACTTTGTGGTTGCTGGTTTTGTTCTAAATAAACAAACATCAGTCACGCAACAGATTTGCAGTATGAAGCTCAACATAGGCGTGGTTTTACAGCTTTGAAAATCTCACTCATATAGCCCACACTATAGTCATACCTCACGAAAAATCCAGACCAACAAATATTGTCTAATTTAAATAGTAAATTATATCTACCTAAATTGGGGTTTTTATTTACTTGCAAAATCTATTTAAACCCATTTTTATGTATTCTAATAATGTATTTGTTTATTTGGATGTGTTCACCATCTTTAGTTTCAGTTGTGATTTGTGTCTGAATGTGAATCGTGCACCTTTCACTATGAGAAGAATTTTTGATGTTATCTTGGGATTAAATGCTATTAGTCTCGTTATTTCAACTTATGGTAAGTAACTCTTCACCACTGTATCAATGATCATTGTATGTTTTCCTAATTACAAATAGACTCAAACTACCAATGCATGGCAATAAAGTTGAAACATGGCTAAAGTGTATGTAAGTATAATGTACCTTGTATATATAATATCTCCTGTATAGAACTATAAAGTATGTGAATAAATGTATTTTGTTAATAGTTTATTTTTGGCATGACAGTAAATGTATTTATTGTAATTATTTGCAAATATGTAAATATTTTACATTTCTTAAATTAATTGTAATTAATATTAACTCCACTGTACAAATATAATTACAATTGTTTTACTATTGGCCTAAATCTAGATTACCAGTAAATGAGAATGCAAGTTATATTTTATTTAACACACACTGAATTAGTATTTATTACCATTTATTATATTAATTGTGAGAAGGATCATTATTGTGTAAATTAGGCCTACAAAACCAAAATTTAGAATAAAGACATCGGCCAGAAATTTGTTGCCCCATTACCTGTTTATAAATTTACATGGTTCGTAAAAAATATTTGTAATCACTACATTCTAATTGTATTTTTGTTGTCGTGTTCTCAAATACAGTTACATTTAAAATGATAAGTTTTAGAAAATTGTAGCACTATGGATCACTCTATGGTTTTATCAATATACTCAATATACCCTATTGCAATTCAATTGTACAGGATTTGGAAGAGTTTGTCATTAATAATAATGACAGGAATTAACTATTTTAAATTCTTGGACCATAATTTGTGTTTTATGAATTTGAGAGTTTTTTTTTATTTATATTTCACAGTAATTGTTTAGTATTTTAAAGTTTGTGTTCATGAATTTTAATGCTAATAAAATTCTCCTTGCAGTAACTTTCATAAGCTTTGTGTAGGGGCACAATTTAATTAATGGAAGCAGAACATTATTTCTGCTACATTTTGGTTCAAAGATTGTGAAATCTTTCATAAAAAGTGCACTTTTTTGTAACTTGATAACAATAAAGTTATAAATTCAGTTTTAAAAGTGTCTCATAGAGTAAAAACTATACTAAATTTGTGGTTGTGTGATTTCTACCTAGTTTCTTAAATCATCCAGTATTTAATTTTTTGCTAACTTTTCCTGTTTTACTTCATTGTCTGGCAGCCCAGGTTCAGTATGTGCAACTAGGCAACAAAGTTACTATACCATGCGATGGTTATGGTGATCACAGAAGTGGGAAGTGGTTGCACAGAAAAGATGAGGATCACTTTAAGACTATTGTCCATGAGATTTCAGGCTACATTTTCCAAAACAAACCTCTGTCATCCAGGAAAAAGACTGTCAAAAACTTTTCCTTGGAAATAAATCCTTTCACTGAGCTAGACAAGGGGACATATATTTGTCAAGTGTGCACATCTAAAAGGGAATGTACTGATGGCAAACTAATAACCTTATTACCCCAGTTGGGTAAGTGAAAATTCTTCCCTCATATTATGCAGTTACAACATAGTGTCAATTTAAGCTATGTAACTGGAAGTACTGGCTATACTCTTTCTGATCGCAGATACATTTTCTACAGCATCAAAGACAAAGATTATTGTAGAAGGTGATCAATTCAGTTACAGCTGCCTCTACAATTTAACCATGAATACAGACTGGAGATTTGAAGCGCTTGGAGAAAATACTGCTATTTCTGTAAACCCCAATTTGACAAATAAAAATTTATTGTTTATTCCGGATGTTCGGCCAACTAATGCAGGCAAGTACAGTTACTGGGGAGAGACATCTGGACACCAGCAGAGAATGTGTTTGGTGACTCTGTGTGTACTTACAGGTAAGTTTAAGTGAAGCATTATGCTACTTTAATAAAATATCCTAGATATTTGCAAATACATCCATGCAACACTAAAGTCAATATGGATACAAAGCTTTAATAGGCTATATGAATATATTTTTTTAAATGAAAATTTAACTATTAAGACAATGGCGTTTACCTGTACTGGAATATTCAAATTTATTTGAAAACAAACAATAAAATTCATGTGAATTAATTCTAGCTTTTTAAACATACGATCAACCAGAAACATTTTATATAAATCAGCAAAAAGCAAAAACATTATAAATGAACACATTATATACTGTATTGTGTTGTTTTTATCTTCTAAAAGTAATCACCAAATATACTTTGGTAAAAACATATAACTTTAATTTAGCAGATGTCTCTAATGACAGCATGGTTTGTTACTGTGCCACCAAACTATACAGGTACAGGATATTATGGTTATCTAATGTACAAGAAAAATGGACTGCAGTAATGCACAAAATGGTTCTTTTCTGTAGTTTGGAAATCTGATGCATGATAATTTTTTTATGTACTCACTTTTCACAGTTAGAGCTGTAAAGCTGACTGATTTACCACAGAACTGTATGCTGTACTGTGATGTTGATGTGGATGGAGACGAAGAAGGTTTAGCTTTTGTAGGAACAGATAAATGGAATATCTCTCTTATTGGGAGAGTGGATAAACCAAATAGCCCTTTGAGTTGCAGGCTAATGAGAAGTGGTGAGGAGCCACACACATATAGCCTTGAGGAAGACACTGCTACTGCTAAGCCATGTAAATAGCCTTGGAAATTAAAATATTGTAATTAAAATATTTAGTACCTAATATGAGTAATCTAAAGATTACCATAGTAATAATATTTGTAGCTCAGGTAGAAAATTGGATACAAATATAAAAATAATAATTTGTTTTGACACTAAGCACTGCAACATTTCTTTATGTTGATTATAATTAGTCCATTTAGTTCATTCATAGTTGTTTGGTGGATTTGTTAAATTATGTTAAATATAATTCGATTTGTATTAATTTTCAATGAATTTGTTAAAATATGTTGTTTTGACTTAATTTGTATATAAAGGACTTGAAATAAAAATTTTAAATATATAAAAAATCTCAAATATCTAGAACATTTAGCATATTTCAAATGATTTACAGTATAATTTAATTATTGTTATAAATAGTTTAAAGTAAATTGGTCAAAAATTCTAACATTTTTGTTTATACAAACTGAATTTATTTACAGATGCTGTTTCTTCCACCACTACAGACCACAGGCACAGCAGCTGCCCCCCAGCAGCTGCATTAATAAGCATATCTGCAGCTCTTCTTTTTATCATCACAGCTATTTTAATACTAATAATTTTTTGTGTTTTACGACAGAGGGCATGTAAGAAGCAAGGTACTTTACATAAACAAGATCATTAATGCATTTTTGTAGGAGATTCATACGTAATAAATCTTCCACATGTTTTGTTATGCAGATAGAAACTCTACTAGAAGTGAAAAGGGACATTCAGAGGTAACTGTTATGACAGAGTACCATTTGAGAGCATCATTTAACTTTTCTGCTCTTTTTATAGCCACATTAATGCCTATGATTACACTAGATTGTTCTTTTATAATTTAGACTAACACAGTTGTGATTGTGCTTTTTCATCTCTAAAGGGGGAAATTGAGTTGGAGGTGATTTATTCTACTGTTCAAGTTGGTAGCTATCAACAACAGAATGCCATCACATCTGATACTGAATGTGTGTACAGTGAGGTTAAAGTGTAGAAGAAACAGTAGGATTTATATAACACACTCTTCAACACATTATTAGTACTATAGTAATACACTATAACTAAATATTAAAATATTTATTGCAACACAGATTAATCATAGATAGTGTTTTAATGTCAGTTGTATTTCAGTTTATAATGTTCACTATCTGCTTAAGAGGTATCTGCAATATGGTGTGTCCTACTTGCTTTAGAATACAAAATACAGGATACAAAACAGAACTTCTTAATTTTATTTTATGTTTTATGTTCACAGTTATTTACTGTAATAAATTTTTGCATATTACATGTTGAATCAAGCCTACAATTTTTTTTTGTTTGTTTCTTTATTTTTCTATATTTTCAACATTATACAGTACTGTATATTACTACTAAAGACACTGAAATCATGACAGAACAAATATAGAATTATGTAGTCAACAAAAATGTGTTAAATAATCCAGAATATTTTTTATGTATTTCATTCTTCAAGCACTCCATCACTCTAATTTTTTGGAAAAATACATAACCTAGTGTTTGGGGTCATTATCCTCTTGTAAAATAAATGATAAATAAGTGCAAACCATACGGGATCCGCAAAATGCTGTGGTAGCCCTGCTGGATAAGTGTGCCCTCAATTTTGATGGCAACATTAGTAACACTAACAGTGTTGCCAGAAGAGTACCCCCCCATACCATCACACCTTATCCTGCATGCTTTGCATTGGAAACCACACATTCAGGAACTGTCTGTTCACCCTCTCTATGTCTAACAAAGACATGGAAGTTAGAACCAAAAATCACAAATTTGGACTCTTTAGGCCAGTTGACAGTTTTCCACTGATCTAATGTCCATTCCTTGTGTTTCTTGGCCTAAGCTGCTTGTTCTTCTAAAGTAAGGATTTCTTTGTTGCAATTCGACAATGAAGGCATGACTCACACAGTCTCCTTTGAACACTTGATGTTGAAATATGTCTGAAGCTTGAACTACGGGAAGGATTTATATGGGCCCTAATATGAGTTGGTGTAAATCTGCACTTTTGGAGGCTGGTCATTCTAATAAACTTACTGTATCTTCTGCAGCAGAAATAGCTCTTGGTCTTCCTTTGCTGGGGTGGTCATCATAAGAGCCAGTTTGATCATAGCGTTTGGTGGTTTTGGGCAACTGCACTTGGAGCTACATTCAAAGTTTCTGATTGACTGAACTTTATTTCTTAAATTAATGATGGACTGTCTTTTATCTGTACTTAGTGAAATAGTGTTTCTTGCCATGATATGGATTTGTACAGTAGTTGTAGCAAACACTAATAGGGCCATTGACTCTGCACCCACCCTTTCTCTGCACAAGAAAACTGATGCTCTAAAGCACATTAAGAAGGCAAAAAAATATCATAAATTAACTCTTCACAAAGTAGGAGACCACCTTGTGAATCTGATGAGAGTCATGAGTGTGCCATGAGTGTGCCAAGCTGTCATCAAAGCTAAATGTAGCTACTTTCGACCATTTAATATATCAAACATATTCTGGGTATTTCCGTTGATCACAATCATTAAACTGTCACACTGACCTGTACTATTGTCATATTTACTGGATAATGTTTATTTGACTATTTGTATAGAACTCTCCATACTAAATTTTACATAAAACTTTGTATTGTGCTCTGTTTTAATTACTCATTTTTAATCACATAAGAACAAGTGTATATACAGTGGTGTGAAAAACTATTTGCCCCCTTCCTGATTTCTTATTTTTTTGCATGTTTGTCACACTTAAATGTTTCTGCTCATCAAAAACCG